>VZTA01004787.1:43409-59065 GCA_013398855.1 Mohoua ochrocephala
AGCGAAGGCTTTCCCTTTCTCCCGACGGGCTCCGTAGGAAGGGAATGGACAGGAATTCCGTCGGGTGCACTTTATCACTCTTAAAAAGCATGGAGCCGCACAGTGACCGGCCCGCTGCCCAGCCAGAATCGCGTCCACCGAGACTAGTGGAGGGGGCCGGCGAACGTCGCCGCTGCCAACCGGCTCCCCCGACGTGCCGCTTCTGGGCCCATTCCCCAGGCCGGCCGGGAACGGGCCGCATCCCGCGTGGATCACAGCCGCATGTCTTTCTGCCGCTCCCGGTCCCGCTCTCGGGCTGGAGTCGCTGCCCGGCTTCCCGTACCCCGGGCACAGGGCTGCGGGACCTCGTCCAGGACAAGACGTGCACAGAGAGCCTCGGACCAAAAGCGGCGCCAGGAGCCGGAAGGCTTCTGCGGAGCTATGACGACCGGGGAAAGCGGGGTGGTGGCAGGGGATGAGCGGGGCAACCCAGTCCCTTCGGGTCGCGTCCGGGGCGGCTTGCGACAGGTCGGAGGTGCTGAAACCACCGCCTGCAATGGGCACCTTGTGAGTGCGACCTGTCGGTAATACACGTTTCTGGAGGCAAAACTGACGCTCCGGAACCGCTGTCGCGTTCCGTCCATTGTCTGAGCGGGAGCTGACAGTCTTCCACGATAGAGATGCTCGGCAGGCAGGCCGCTGCCAGCCCAGTGCACTCCGCTGACAAGTTGTGACTGAATTTTACGCGGTGCCCTGGGAGGGGAATGGCAAACCCTGGGCTCCCACCGCGCGGGCCCGTGTGCGCTATGGAGCCAGTCCGTCCACCAGGGCCCCGGCATGGCGTTCTGTTCCTCCAGCACAGGAGCAGACACACACCGGGCCCGTGGCGGCGGCACGGATGACTCCGACACTGTGGCGAGGATGCCGGTGGTTTGGGACCCGCTTCCCGTTTTCCGGCCCTTGGCATCGCCTGCCTGCCCTCCGGCAGCCCCGTCCCCTGCATCTCGGCCCGGTTCCGCCGGCCGCTCCCCGGGGCCGGCCATGGGGGTCTTTGCCCAAATTTCCCACTGCTCGTAGCCTCCCGCCAGCGCGGACCGTCTCCGCTCTCCGCACCCGCGGCGGCGCTTGGCCGGGGCCCCCTCCCTGCGCGGAGGTGGCGGGGGGTAAGGCCGAGGAGGTGGGGAGAGAAGGGGAAAAACCCGCCTTGCTTCTTCGAAAAAATGAAAGTTCCCATCCGCCAGCACGATATAAATCTGTCGGATAGGAACGATATTAACTTGCACGCTCAACTTTCCTTCACCCTGATATATGAACTTCCCGGTTTAAAAGATTACAGTAATCACGGGAGGAGAGTGTAAATCGAATCTGATAGCAATAACTTTTGGGGAAGGTCAGGCTCAAGTGAAATGTTACCAAGCAACAGGCATTTTGTTTGCAAAATACAATCAAAGTGTATTGATGAGAAATTCTTCCTTGCCAGCCAGTCAGCACTTTCTGATAACAGCTTTACGGAGAGAAAAAACAAACAAACAAACAACAAAACATAACGGAGATCTCCATAAATCAAGGCCCTCGGCGCTGCGCCTGCCCCTGTCCCCGCCCGCGGTGAGGCCGGGCTGGGGGGACCGGGGCATCCCGGGACCACTGGGGACCCTTTCTGGTTACACAGACCTCACCCGCGTGGTCCCCGGTCCCTGATTGTCACCGACGGTTTTTTCCCCCGCTTTTCGCGAACATGAGGATGCATGAGAGCAAAGCGGGAAAGGGTCTCCTTAGAGGTTCCTCCTGTCACCTGCCATAAGACACCGTTTAACCACACGACTTGCTTATTTCCAGCTATCCTGCGTGCTCTGAGCGGCAGAGTTTTCTCTTTTCCCTCCCCATTAACTGTAAAAGTCGCCGTAAAAACAGGGGATGAACCTCCTGTCCACCCGATTTCTAAAACACACACACAACCCCTTCCTCCTCGAGGATGTTATTCTCGTGAAAAGTTTTTTCACTGCCTACGGGATATTTCCCGATGTCTGGTAAAATCAGATCCGTTTGCTTTTATTCCTACTACAATCGGCCATTTCGGTGGGACAGTTGCGAAGTTCTGTTCTAGAAACAACCCCTGTTGCATCTGCCTCTGCTGACCTGGAATGCTTCCTCCTCCTGATACCGTGCTCACGAACTTCCCTTGCCCACATGAGTGCGTGTTGCATTTCTCTTAGTAGTAGTTATCAAGACTTGTAAATAGTATAATGCTATATTCGGTCGTCTGATATTTTCAGAGCCAGCTTCTTAACGCAGCGCAGCTGTCTCTGTGTTAGTTTGAGAACAGCGATTAGTCTCCTGCAGAGTATTTAGACCTTCGAATAGAAGGAAGAAAGTCTGAAGTAAAAGTATTAAAAAAAACCCCAAAACCAAAACCAAACCCAAATCAAACTAACAAACACCCCACTCCTCCAGACAGACAGGAAAAGTAAAAAAAAAAATCAAACCTACGAACCAAAAAATTAATCCGAAGCAAACAAAAAAGCTTCCACCAAAAACGTAGCCTTAGCTTTTTGTGCAGTTATACTAGTTGTGGTATCAGTCTTTCCTAACAACACGACTAAGGAAAACAGCAGGTACTTTTGAGATACAAGAAAATCCGTGTTGCGAAAAGAACTGTCCTAACAATCAAAGAACAAGGTGTTTTAACAGGGAGTCAGCGGTGGGAATATCGAAGAAACGAATTTGGTTCCAAAATATTAGACCAAGTTTTCCAGACAAGTTATTAACTTGAGGAGAACAGCTTTTCCCTCTCACCTATTTTACTTTTATTTGTCCCCTTTACAACATTTGACTGATTATTAATGTATAAATAGTCAGGAAGAACTGGGATAAATATTGTGCCAAATTCGTATCCGCTTTATTTATTAATTTGTATTTTACTGTAAATGCATGTACAGTTCTCCCGCTGTTCTGTTTCATGTGTGTCTGTATTTGCACTGCATCTCTGTAGATCTGGGTTGGTATTGCTCTCTGCATGCATATTATTTGATGAATACTCCCCATCTTTTATATCAGTAGGAAAACAGGTTCCCTAGTTTTCCCAGGAATCACAAGCCGGATACTTAAATGCAGGCAATTTGAAATAGAAGGTGTTGGGGGGAAAAAAACCCCAACACACGCACACACACAGAAAATACAAAACAAAACAAAACAACCCACTGCCCCCACTGAAAAACCTCAACCCCAGAACCACACAAAGAAACAACCCCCCTCAAAAGAAAAACAACAACAACAAAAACCCCCACAGAACGGCAAAACAAACCCCACCAAAAATACAGCAAAAAGTCAAAGCTCACACAGAACAAAATACAACACCCAAACAGCCACAAACGTAAAAAATGTCTGAGGACGAGATTTCTTTCTTGAAGCCTAGAACATCCTCATGTGAAACTCACGAATTATGAAAAAAAAAAAAAAAGCTTTGGTGAAGAGCAGTAGGTTGTAAGTTCTAAGTACAAAATTATTTTCGTATCTGAAAATACAAACATTTGCAATTAATATATGCATGCAATATGCCTACAATTCAGTGCCCACATAGGGGCATTTACAATGCATCTTCGCAAATTTTTGTTTATTTGACGATGGCTATTTTGTGCCAAATTTAAACAAACGAAAATCCCGGTCGCGGCGGTTCCCATGAAGGGTTGAGGACAGTCCCCGGAGCACGCCTGGTCCTCCCGGAGCCCTCAGCGTAGCGGGCGAGGGGTGTTTCCATGGGGGAAAAGCAGTGAAAACACAGCCTAACAGACAGGGAAGCCCCGGGGCCGGCCAGGTGAGCTGCCGTGCGACAACTCGGGCCCCGGGGTGTGACACCGCGCACCGCCCCAGCCCGGGCATGGAGCCGCCTGACACCGGCAGCCAGAAAGGCTCTCCAAAAGACAGAGGGAAAAATACAACAGCCTCCCTGCTCAGTGGTAGCCAACGAAGGGTAATTCTCCATGTGTTAATAGTAGCACTTCGATTTAAATCACCGAAATCTCGTTTTCCGTGTCTGTTCTGCGAGTTGAACAGCCCGGTGAGATACGTCGCTGTGACCTGTGCTGTACGAGGAGACTATCTCCGTGCAAAAGCTAAGAGCCGGCATCTGTGCGGTCTCCTGATGATAAAGATGTAAAATTCAGTGGGACAAGTTTTCAGAATTTGAAGAAAAAATTTTAGGCAAGCCTCATAAGGATATTTTTAAGGGTACAGAAAATTAAGCAAATGTGAAATATCTTGAAAATAACATTTTGTAAGGATCAGGGAATGTATTAGAGATATCTTACCTGATCTGGGAGTGTGTGTGTGTGCGTGTGTTTGTTTGTTTGTTTTTAATAAACACATTTTTTCTCCCCAATAGTACTTGTTCCCATAGAGATACACTGTAAACGTGAGCATGAGGTATTTCTGAAATATGTTCTCCTTGCATTCAGTGCGTTTGGTAATGCTGGTCACCACGGTGCAATCTATTTATGTGAAAATTAGGGCTATCATCTCCCTTAACAGCCTCTCTAACTCTGTCAAGACAGGGACAAGGCAGTTGGATGTCCTCGGACTGCCCGCTGAGGGCATTAGAAGGGAAAGGCAGCGGGAGCCTCACGTTTTCTCAATAATGGATGAGCTATGCCAATGTCTTAGCACCTCCTCAGAAGGAGGCACGTGCCAGTTTGCTATCGGCAACGATTCCTGCATTCTGCTTTGGCCGCTAAAGCAGGATTGATGCACTACTGAGCATGTGAGAAAAAGGAAACACACACGGCCTTCTCTGTAATTTAGAACATGCGGAGCTACTGCTTCTCTGTTCGCACTAGACAGACACCATAACCGGCGTAAAAATCGGTTCCCAAAACGGGTTATCCTGCTACAAGTGAGGGCTTTGAAAGGGCATCTGTATTCCTCAGCTACCCACTTATCTTCCACAGCCCAAATTAGCAGCATCCCACATCTCTGTAGGATGGCCCATCGTTTCTGCCAGGTACATCCATCCTCACGAGGAAAACCTTCCTTTGCCATGCTCACGCTGTCAGGCTGTGCTCTGCCAGGAGCTCATCTTTATTTATAACTCCCGTTGTGGGGAGAATAGTGGCTTCTTGCTCAGCTTGGGCTTGCTCAGACCCTGACTTCTATCTCTCTGGTGGATGTATTGCTTTAATAGTATTTTTTCATGCTGATCTGTTAAATGTTACACTTAGCCCACTAATGGATGAGGAGATGTCCTGCCTGTTCCTGTGGTGAGTGGAAGGCAGGAGATGGTGAGCAGTGAGGCTCAGGTGCTTGCACACTTCTAACCGATTCCATCTCAGTTGGGCAGGTGGGATCATCAGCACATTTTAGGAACCTTTGCTCGCTTCTTACAGCTGCTTTATCTGGTTGGGGTGTTTGCCAGGGGCTTGGAAAACCAAGCAAAGTTGGATTGGTTTTTGCAGAGAGTCCTTCCCACTTGTGTGTTCAAATGCACTACCCTGTAGTGCAGTTGAAGTAGACTCTGTCAGCTGCGGTTTGGACAACAATCCTCTCCCCATGCATTGATGCTTCCCAAGAATATCATCATTGTGCTCTTTGAGGAAAGCAGAACTGTGTTCTTGGGAAATAACCATGAACAATCTCAAGGAAGTATATTGACCCCCTTTTGCATAGGCATGCATTCTTCCCTTCTTGCTGACAAAGAGTCTTATTTCAAAAGATTCCACACCCTGGTCAGGCATCACCAAAGAGTTTTGAGTGTACATCTGGTGATGGCATGGTCAATGAGCTTGTTTTCGGTTCCATACTCAGCTCTCATCTTTGGTTTAGCACACAGAAAGCAAGATACCTGGAAGGATTGCTAAGAGAGGTTGTGGGGTCCCCATCCTTGGAATTATTTAAAACTCAGCTGAGCAGGGACATGAGCAACCTGCTCTTTGTCTAAGGCTGCTCCCGCTTTGAAGAGGATGTTGGACCAAATGCCTTTCAGATGTCCTCTCCAAATCAGAATTTTCTAGAATATGTGCTTGAATGGGACAAGGCATCAGCCACACTTAAGGGCTTGGAGGAAAACCTGTGACTCTTGCTGTGGGAGGAACCAATTTCTGTGGGAGGAACCAGTTTCTTCAGAGCCAGAACTGGAATACATTTATTTATTTGAAGACTTTTTAAACCTTCAACCCATACTCATAATGGAGTGGTTCCACCAATGCTGTTGGAGCTGCAGAGGGAATTTTCATCTCCTAAGTGCCCGCTTCAGCTCACAATGAGATTGTGCTAGTGAGGAGTTATGATGTGAGAGTGCTGAAGTTCCTCTGAGAAAGCTTGCGCTTGAGTGGTGTGTTGCTGCCTTGCAACCAGTGAGAAAGGATGCATATAGAATTTTTGATGCAGCAGAAAAATGATCACAGCTTCTTTGCTTGCACATGGGGGAATGAGATAGAGTATGCCTAGATCAGGTCACATTACCCTTTTGCAGTTTTATTCTCATGAGATGTTGCAAAGACACCTTAATTTTTGAAGGATCTCTGAAAAAAAGCACTTTTCCCCCCTTAGGATCCTGGTCTGTTCACTTTAGGAAGACTGCATCCTCAAATCTCTGTGAAAGCTTTTGGCCTCAGTTTCCTGTTAACTGCTCTGACTTCTCTTTGCAGACATGAATGAGGAGCGGTTGGGTGATGCGAGCGGAGCAGACAATACTGAGACCTACAGTGACAAAGACACAGACCAAAGGAGTTCCCCAGACATGACCAAAGCCAAAAGCTGTTTCAACCCTGAAAGCCCTGAAATTGTTTCAGTGGATGAGGTCGGTTTTGCAGTTCAGAAAAATGGTGGGAGCACGGAGAACCGTCCAGACAGCCCCAAGTACCACCCAGAGCAGAACCACCTCCTGATAGAAGGTCCTTCTGGGACAGTTTCCCTGCCATTCAGTTTGAAAGCAAACAGACCCCCACTTGAAGTCCTGAAAAAGATCTTCCCTAACCAAAAGCCAACTGTTCTAGAGTTGATCCTGAAGGGGTGTGGCGGTGATCTGGTGAGCGCTGTAGAGGTTCTCCTTTCCAGTCGGTCTTCAGTGGCCAGTGGAGAGAGAACTGCTGCAGAATCCGATGGTCTTGTTTTGCCTTCCAACGGGCATATTTTTGAACACACGCTGAGTTCCTATCCTATTTCATCTTCCAAGTGGTCCGTGGGCTCGGCATTTAGGGTTCCCGACACTCTGAGGTTCTCTGCTGATTCCAGTAATGTCGTGCCAAATCCTCTGGCTGTACCTTTGCAGCACCCTTTCCCTCAGCCGCCACGCTACCCGCTGATGCTGAGGAACACTTTGGCAAGAAACCAGTCCAGCCCGTTCCTGCCCAACGACGTCACCCTGTGGAACACCATGACGCTGCAGCAGCAGTACCAGTTGCGGTCCCAGTACGTCAGTCCTTTCTCTAGCAACTCAGCCAGTGTTTTCCGAAGCTCACCTGTCCTTCCTTCCCGCTCGTCGGAAGATCCTAGGATCTCGATTCCTGATGATGGATGTCCTATTGTGTCTAAGCAACCCATTTACACAGAGGATGAATATGAGGAGAGGTCTGATTCTTCAGACTCGAGAATACTCAACACATCTTCTTAGACTGACATTTGACGTGTGACAGCTAAGCGATACTCACAGTGCAGCTGAACGACTGGTCCCTAAGAGGAGGGACACGTACTCTACAAAACTCTTGCAATTGTATTAAAAAGTGACTTTGCTTGGTATTGTACTATAGCAATAAAGACGTAACTTATTTAATTTCTTGCACTTCACTGGATAATGCCAAATAGCAATACTCTGGCTTTAGTGCTGAGTGTGTGTTACAAAGGAAGACTTTATGGCTCCCAGTTATGGGACTCTAGAAGACTCATAATGGAAATAGAAGCCCAAGGTCTACTTTGTTCCTTAACTCAGAAAAATGGGGATGTTAAACTAGAATACTTGAATGCTGTTTTATAATTGAGAACTCCTCAGGATGTAAGAAATCAAGCAAACATAGTTCAATTGCAAATGGACTGAAACAAGGACCTTATAATCTTATGCCAGTGATCATCCTTGCATTGAAAGAAAAGGCGGAAGAAAGAAATACACACATGCAACTAACATGAGCTGCTTCTGTGCCGTTTGAGCTTGGACACTTCTCAGAGAAATATTATTAAGAGTTATTCTTTTCCCATGGCTAGGTCGAAATGTGTAATGTCAGTGTAAAACCAATTACAGCTGTGAATTGCATGAAGTGTATTGTGAAATGAACACCAGATTAAGCATTGTCAGGTTAATGTAGCATGCTAAGGACTCTAGAAAAATAAACTAAGATGATGATCTTGGTTTATGTCATTTATACTGGGCAAATAACATTCTGAAGATAGAGAGCTGATTAGTTCTCAGCCGGGGTTAAAATGTCCAGCTCCAGCAGCTGCAGTCAGGGGAAACCTCTTTTTCCAAGTCTGGGTTTTGCTTCCCTGCCTTGTAACTTGCAACTGAGATTAGGCAAAAGTTGTCATCGGGGAAGCTGAGGTCTCTTGCACGTGTACTGCAGACATTTCCAAGCTCAGCTGAGTAAAGCAGAGCTTGCTACAGTCACAGAAAGCAGAAAACAAAAGGCTCTCCAAATGCTTCAGAAGCGTCTTTTTTTCCTATACTGTAGAAGTAGAGAAAAAAAAAAAAGGAAATAGGATGTAATAGCGGGCATTTCTTTAAAATAATGTTTTGCCAAATGGCCACTTCCCTAAATCTAGAAAAGTAATGGTTTGAACAATTTATTGCATGATTGCATGCATTGATTACACTGCATATCTTATGTGTGTATGAGTAACATTAGGAATTGCTTCTGATGAGGAATGCCACTAAGTTTAATGTCCACTTAGAAGTTTGTTAAGCTTTTAGTGTCATTTTTTCAACTGTTCACAAGTGACTGCATATGCTTGACAATTGACTTTTACAAACCACACCTCTGAATGCAGATGAAACGACTCTCCGGTCTTTCAGGTGTAGGGATTAGTCCCACATCTCAAAAAAAGGTGAGGCCACCCTGAAGCTGGACTCTGAAGCAGATGGGCTTTAAAACTGTTATATAAATGTATCAGGCATGTTATCTGGTGTCATTGTTGATACGAATGCCTGTGTTCTCATCTGGCATTTCATGTTCTGTAAGTCTTGTGCACACGGTGAATCTTTCATTTTATAAAGGTACTGAATACGCACAAAAAGGAGAATAAAATAATGACTTTATTTTCCTTAGGGGATAAATTAACCGAACGATACTTTATCTTGCATAACTTTCCAGCCTGTTCAGAAAAGCATTTTATTGGTTGTGCTACAGAGCAAAGACATAAAAGCAGGGGAAGGGAGGAAAAAAAGAATTCCCTTATGGAAGTGTAAATGTGCAAGCACCTGGAGTTTTCCTAAGTGCACGGTTTCGGTTGTGTACTGACAGATTTGCCTGCATTCACATGGCACTTGTAAACAAATTCATCTTACAGCCACTCCAGAGAGAAAAGTAATATGTAAAATAGATCTTGTGAACACAAAGGCAGGAGGTAGTGAAACGCTGTGCTCCAACACCACAGAGAAATTGTCAAAGGCTAGATAAGAGCAGATAGGCCCAGGAGCTCCAGTTTTGAGCAGATTTCCTTCCTGCAAAAGAAATCTTAGGCATCACTGTACATTGAATGAAATCTCAGTGGAGTTTTTTTGTTCGTTTTGCTTGTTGGTTTGTGCGTTTTTTTTGCTACAGATGTTGAATCATCTTCAGCAGAAAGACCCGACTGTGGTACCTGCAAGAGCTCATACCCTCTGTGGCATGTGGGTTTTCAGAGAAGCAAATTTTGGCATCTTGGAATTGGGACACGTCTTTCAAAGAAAAGTGGCCCTTGGCTTACATGGAATGAACTATTATCACACTTGTGGTGAAAATGCAGATTTGACGGTATGATTTTTTAAATTCTATCTCTTTTGACAAGCAGTTTTCTGAAAAATGAAGCAAGTTAAAATAATCCTTGTCTGTGGTGTTATAAAATAACTTTTGACTCAATTGACAAATACTTTTTTTCTTAAATAAAGCAAACGTATCCCCGTTCAAAACAAGAAATGCAAATTTTCATGTTGAACAGTAATTTTTGTTCGACCACACAATATTTTAGCTATCCAGAAGATTATTTTTTTTTCAAAAATATGTATTGGCCTGCAATGATATTTTTGAGAAATTGCTTTGTTCATCCAGTTGTATTGTCCAGGCTGGCACTACAGGCAGATAAAAATTTTAAGGATCTCGTGACATGTTGGCAGGAATCTTTTTCTGCCCACACAGTGTTGGGACCTGTTCCTCAGATCTCTGCTGTGCTGGTGGGGGCTGCCCACCCAATCCCATCCTCCCAGCAAGGGCAGCCGCGGGGAGAGGGAGCCCCTTTTCTGCTGGAGCCCCATCTAGTCCGGGCCCGCAGTGGCCACCCCAGAGCTGGCGGTCCCCACCACGGCTCAGGCTGTGCTTTCCCCGAGGTCGGTGACAGCCGTGTCACCGCGGTCCCGAGCCCGCGGAGCGCTCGCGGCAGCGCAGCGTCCCGGCTTTCCCACGGCTCCGGGACCCGGGAGAAGGTCGGCCGGTGCAGCACCTGAAACTTGCATTTCCCAGCTCCATCTTGTGGCAAACAGGGGTATCTCCATGTCGGAGCGAGTACTTTACGCGGAGGAGGAGAGGACATTGGGATGAGAAGGGTTGAAGCTGGACGCATTGATGCTCAGAAGCCCCCCGAGGGAAAAAAAAATAAAAATTCAAGTATCAAGAAGGATGCCTTGAGCCTAGTGAGGTCTCTGTTGGATCTCAGAATCCAGTGCATTGTTGGGGGTTTTTTTAGGTTTTTTTTTGAGGTCTTTTCTGCATGCTAGTGCAGCTGTGGCTTTCTCGGAGCAAGAGACATTCAGCCCCGTGCCCTCTGCACAGCTCCTGCTCCTGTCTGAGCAGCCACTCAGGAGCCTCTTTGGGGTCCCCCAGGACTACTTTTTCACTGTCACAGAGAGGTGATTTCACTGTCAGCGCTCTGGGCAATGCCACAGGAAGCTCTCTCTGCTCACAGCTCTGCTTGTCCAGGTCTCAGGCCCGCCAGACTCCAGTGCAGTGGGCTCTGCAGAGGCTGGCTGCTGCCCCAGAGGCACATTGCCAAACCCCTGCTAGCTGACCTCTGGCTGTGACAAGGTGGTTAAGGCCAACAATGATGTAAACAATGACAACAATAATTTCTCCCTCAAAGGAATGCCATGGAGAGCCCTAATGTGATGCTCATATTCTCTGGTATCTCTCATGCCTGTAGACAAGGGAATAGTCAGAGGGACAGCAGGGGTAAGCACAGCACAATGGGGATGTCCTGCGCCAAACAGTCCCTTGCCTTGTCCTTGCTGGTGTTGTGCTGCTTTCCCGGGGGTCCCTGACTTGTCCTCCTGACGGGTCTGAAGGGCCGCCTCTGCAACATTCATTGTATGCTTGGTGAACAGGCTCGCCTCACATTTGTGCTGACATCTTTGAAAAATGACTTTGATTCTCTCAGTATACTGTTTCAGTGATTCATTCTTTATGTGCATTTACTCAGCGGACGTGAGTGGGTAAATAAGATTGATGCTAAATTTATATGTTAATTTTAATATTGAAGCTATCCTGTATTTGAAGAATAAGATCAATTCTTCAATTTCATTTCTTACGTGATATTGCATATTGTCATTACTGGAAAATAAAATTATTTCTGAATGCATACTATCTAAACTTCAATTTTAGTGGACACTTAACTTTGATGCACCATTCTTCTCCCTTCCCTATAAAAACTAACTTAATACAGTATTTAACATTCTCACACTAGTCTGCCACCAGAAGATAACAAAGACAAGCCTCTTTACCCTAAATAATGTTTCGTTAATATGCTCCCTGCAGCATTTCTGCATCGTCACAGATTCCACGCATGACTCAGTGTTGCACGCATGCAACAACAGGAATCTTGGTTGATGGTTGTGCCCCTCACTAGGGATTAATTTCATGAATTTCCACATTAGCAGCAGTGCTTGAGAGCCCTAGCCAGAGCTATTCATTAAGCATGCCTGCACACAGGCCGATTCCTGACCCTGAGTGGGGAATCCAACCCTTAGATCACTATCAGGAAGCAGCTCATGTAGAGGATGGATACAGAGAATCACATGTTCAGAAAGATTTGGCCTCCACAGAGGGAAATATACTTTAAAGAGTCCTGCTGCCAGAGACTGGGCTCTCCTGAAGCTGCAACAGAAAGAAAATATTTATAGCACCTTAGGAGCGTGGTTTGCTACTTTATCTCTTTACAATCTGTGCAGGAGATTAAGCTGAGAGATAGATAGGGGGAACTTTGCAAGGTTACATCCTTGCTCTGCTCTATAACCTGAGGAAGAATTTTCCTTCTCCATGAGATAAAGGTAACTGCTACAAGGATTTAATTGTTTTTATCTGAAACTTCTCGAAGAGTCTAAGTGTTCTGTAAATAAGAGAGTAGAACATCGTGTTTACCTGATCGTGTATGGTAAGATTCTCTTTCTGATTTTTTCTCTGTGAGAGAGAGGCTATAGCTTTTCAACATCTGAACTGTGACTGCCTTCAGCAAGAGTTCTCCTGAAAACCTCAGGGTTATCCTTATATAGTCCTGAGCAAACAACTGTCATGAAATGGCTAAAAGTTGTGAGACCTAAGGTAAACACTGTTTGGGTTCTTTCCTCCTTCCTCTTCTGAGTTTATGGACTTTATACATTCCAGCTTTCCCCTCTGTAATACCTAGATAAAACCAGAAATCTTGTGACAAAATGGTACTAATTGCCTTGTTGTTTTTTTTTCCCTGAAGGCAGTGAATACATGAATCAGCAAAAGGTTGAGGAAGAGTGGGAAAGCAGAATTTAAGACACAATGAAATCAATTCATTCTTCCAGGACTTGTGTGGCTCAGGGAGGTGTACAGGCTCAGGAGGAGCTGATCTTCTCCTCCTGCCTCTGGCAAGGGTGAGCACACCCTGGCGCTTAGGCCAGCAGTACGACCTCAGCTTGGGGGCTGCAGCCCCTCAGGAGTGGGCTCACACCAGTGGGAGAAGGGCAGCGTGAAGGGAGTAGTGTGGCAGCAGCGTGTTGTGAAGGTGCTTGAGGTAACTGATAGAAGCTTTCCTGCTTTGCTGCATGCAGCAAAGCTCAAACTCACTCTTGGAAACATCTTTCTTTGGAGCCTAGTCCCTCTGCACATTGCTGACGTTCCTTCTTGCCATGGTGAGTATAAACCGGGAAGAGTGAGAGAGAAAATTCACCATATACAGAAAAACATAGAGGAGAAATTGAACTACTCAGAAATATTTCCATGCTGCTTGTCAAATCTAGATGTTTTTATCACTTATGAGGGCTAAATGACTCATGTGACAAGGGATGCAGAAGCAATCCTGACAGGCCATCGTACCTGAGGGAGCATTGCGATAAAAATTTAAGTTTTTCTGCCTCTGCATATTAATCTCCTGACTCACTCACTAGGAACAGGCTCCTGAAGGGTGCTTGCAGCTGTTCACACTGTACAGATAGCAACTTTCCTGGGAACAGAAATCAGTTGGTTGTCACCTTGAACGTGCCGTTTTCTCTGGTAAAATAAGGACAATGCTTGATGTCTGGTATGGCTACATATTCTATGTAGGAAAAAGCAGCACATTCTCAAGAGAAACGTTCCTAAACTACAGAAAATTATTCTACATGGCTCCATCCTTACTGCAAAACCCTATTCAGGAGATTTTAATACCCTTCATAGATTTAACCCAGCTCACAGTCTGATTATTACATTTTAGACCATGTGGCTTAGTCACGAATACAGTTATGGTCAGCTATGTGTAAGTTATGAATTTTCTTCCTTGCTCTTTCTCCTGTAATTTCTTTTTTTTTCTAATGATCTGGAGAGATATAAACAAAAGGAATATTTGGCCACACGTATTTTTCTTCTTTTATCTCCATTATCGCCAAATAATTAATTTTCAGGAAAAGGGTGGTGTGAGGGAGAAGTTAATTTACTTTTAATTTTTCTCAAAAATTTAACAAAACAAAAGTGATAGGTTTTCTAAGGCTCCATAGCGAAGAGAGCATTAGTTTCACTTACCCACATGTTTCTTCTTCTGCTGTTCTCACCTATGCTGGTGAACACAGTACAGGCATCAGTCACTACAGCCCTCGCAAACAGGTGGGAACTGGGCTGGATTTGGGGTTGCTTTGCAGAACTTTGAAACACATGAGGAGGGAAGGGAGGGAGGGAAAGAATAATTTCTGACCTTCAATGGCTTCTGGGGAGTGGGTCTTTCCCAGGCCCAAGCCTGAGCTATCAGAGTTTATGCCCACATTTCTGTTGCCTTGAAAAGGGAACAGAGTGACCTACACCAGAGCCAGGAGCTGGTCCGAGCTGGTCTCCCTGTGCTGGCCTCATGCCTCCCTCCTCTCCCCGAAAGTTCACCGCATGAGTATTTAGCAGACTTGCATGGTGTATGTGTATGAAAAGCCACGACTAATTCCCAGGTGACTGGTTTATTTTCCGACATAGAAAAACTCAAGCAAACACCCTGCTTGTTGAATTATTGTTTGGTGTTCATGTATTTCCTGACATGGCCATCACTGCTCTCTTGTTTTACCAGTTTTTAGTTTTTCTCTGCTGTTCTCTTGTTCTCGCAATAGGAGAAGTAACTGTGGTGGTGGGTGTGGTGAGAGGCAGCACAATCACCACCATCCTGCTCGAAGTGGCTCTACTCTGACCCCTCACCTCCTTTGCAGCACCACTCCTCCAGTGTTTTTGCACACTTTCTGAGGCCTGAAAGTGCAGGTCAGCTAATTACTGTGACCTGATTTTAATTCATCTGCAGAGGATTAAAACTGCTGCCTGAAAGACCTCAAATCGCTTTTTTATTTCACCAGTACCCCAAATAATCACTGATGCTGAAGAAGTGGTGACTGCAGTCATTCAGCCCAGGGTTCCCTTCTCCTCCTTAAACTGGAAAAGTACAAGTTCAGGCAAAAATGCGAACTGTGTGTACAAGATATTTGAGAATTCATCAGGAAATAGGTTGTGTTTTTCCCTTCCAAATCTCTGGAATTGCAACTGTGTTTGAATTCATCCCTGAGTAGAGATTAGAGGAGGAAAAAGTCAGTTGCAAATGACTCAGCCCATATAACATATATTATTATACATATATTACTCAGCCCATATAACATGTATTATTAAAACAAACACCTAAAGTAAATGCTGTCTTGCACAACGTGACGTGGACATCAAAAGCATGGCCTTGTCTCCACGTAAAATAAGGCGGCCTGGCTGTATTTCAGCCAGATACCGGGGGGATTTGTAAGGGCTAAGGAGCGGTAATTAATTTGGGACGGGAAGAGACGAGAGCTCGGCTCTGAGACGCGGCCCTCCTCCCTCTAGCCGATGGCCCCACCTAGTGACAGCGCGGTCACAGCGCGCACGCTGGCCGCCAGCCCCCGTCCCGACGGGCGCGCCCGCGGCGGGAATGGCGCTGCTGCCGGGTGACGCTGCTGCCGGGTGACGCTGTGGCTGGGTGACGCTGTGGCTGGGTGACGTTATGGCCGGGTGACATTGTGGCCGTGTGACGTTGTGGCCGTGTGACGTTGTGGCCGTGTGATGTTGTGGCTGTGTGATGTGGCC
>VZTA01004787.1:59693-73715 GCA_013398855.1 Mohoua ochrocephala
TTGCGCTCTGCTGTGGGAGTCAGCCCCGTGTGGCGAGGAGCGGGTGGCAGGGCGGGTGTCCCCGGGACTCCCTCCCCCTCGGGCCTGTTTTTACAAGCCTGAAGACAAGAGGCAGGCACCATGGCAGGCACCATGGCAGGCACCATGGCAGGCACCGAGGCAGGCACCGAGGCAGGCACCATGGCAGGCACTGGCTCCTCTGCAGCCCCTGCCCACTCCTGGGCAGCATGGAGCTCCCACGGCGCAATGGGAGAGCCAGCGAGTTCTGTATGCCTTGCATGCATACATGAACAAACAGCTTCTCTCTGAACTCCTCTCTCACAAAGAGTCAAAGGTGTCAAAGGTATTTCTGTTATCCTATTTGACTGTGGGAGTGGGCCCAACAAATAAGGGAGGAATGCTTGAGGAAGGCTGTCCTGGTTTAACCCCAACAGTCAATTAAGCAGCATGCAGGCAGTTGCTCAGCCCCCAGACCCCAGCAAGGAGAACTGGATAAAAAAGTGAACCTTGAGTGTTGAGATAAGAATAGTTGAAAAATTCAAACAAAACAAAACTAAACTAAACTAAACTAAACCAAACTACTATCACTGCTAACAATGATGGTAAAAACAATAATAACACTTGTAATGAAAAGGACAGGGGGAGAGAGGAATAAAACTAAAGAGAAAAAGTGATGCATGGTACAGTTGCTTACCACCCACTGACCAATATCCAACCTGTCCCCTGGCAGTGATCACTCCTCCTGGACAGCTACCCTCCATTTATATACTGAGCATGAAGTTGTTCTGTGGTGTAGAATATCCCCTTGGCCAGTTTGGGTCACCTGTCCCAGCTATGCTCCCTCCCATATTCTTGTGTCCCTGCTGGCTGGCAGAGCACAGGAATCTGAAAAGTCCCTTACTTACGCTATGGACTCCTGAGCAATAATTGAAACATCAGTGTGTTATCACTGTTCCCCTACTAAATCCAAACCAGAGCACTGTACCAGCTCCTGAGAAGAAAATGAACTCTATCCCAGATGAAACTAGGACAAAGTCATATGACAAACCATTGGTTCATCTAGTGTATCGAGGTTTCAAGATATTTGATATTGCCTTTCTCCTTTATCATTTGTGAGACTTACTGTTTTCCTTGGTTTCTAACCAAAATTTTACGTTTTTCTTGCTACTAGGCAGCTGAACCATGTCAGTGGGATAAAGTTAATTAGTGTCTGGTCAGTCCAGAGATGTCTGGCAATGTCAATATAGATGTGGATGATGTGTATGCCCTTTTAACTGAGGTTATCCGTGCTGGACCTCTAGCTGCTAGCTGCTTTTTGATATGAAGATGTGAACCTTATCCCAGTTACCTCTGTCTTGGACATCTCAAGCCTCTTTTTTGCTACTTGCTATCTTGATCTCTCTAGTCCATACTAGATTATTTCAGTGTGCTGTATCAGAAGATGAACTGTAAGTCTAAGCAGGACTAACGTCAGATGCAGCAGTTTGTTTCATATTCTCAAATGACAAATATTTTGTAGTCAAAACAAAGTGCCTGTGGTAATGTCTAGTGCATCTACTGGAAGATTTATCTAGGCTATCTTTTCCTTCATGCCAACAGACCCTATTATGTTCTGTCTATGAAGTAGTCCTCCTGAAAGGCTGATAGGATGAGTTTCACCTCCTTTACCTTAAAACTTTCCTAACTGCCTTGCTATTTGACAATGCTAAGGTCTCAATTCTGAATGAGGGACAGGTTTGTGGGTTCGATTTGCTGTACTTTTAACTGTCTCTGTGTCAGGAATAAATGTAGGGATTGGCCTGTCAGGAGGCAGGGAGCTGTGAAAGCTGCAGGTCACCAGCATTTCTTGTACATCTCTCTCCAGCTAAGCTCTCCACTTCAACAGCATAGGAATTTTCCATTGCCATTACCTTTCTGCTAATTCCTATTGTAACTCCAGATGCTGGCAAAAAAAAGATTCAGGCAGTTCAGTAACCTTCCTGCAACATGGGAAGAATATGCATTGAGACATTTTCCCTGCATTGATGCAATTAATATCATGCACTTTAATGAATCTTTAGTGTTGGGAGAGATGGCAGTAATGTCCAATACTTTTCACCTTATTTGCTCTGGGTCTTGTGCTTTATGCTTAGGAAATAGGCAGTACGGGACACGGTGGTCTGTTCTGGCCTTGCTGCCTTTGTAAATCTTTTTTTTTGTGTGGATGCTCAGGCCACCAGTGTTTTGTGAGACAGCTTCTGTGGAGAAGCTGGTTGCCTGTCTCCAACATGCAAGATTCTGGAAAGTAGTTAGTTGTGTAAATAGATTCATTTTCTAAACTCATATTTGGTTCCTTCTCAGTAGAGTCAACCGGTGCTTTTTTTGCATAGAGATACCTTGGTCTGGTTTGTTTTGAGTTTGACTAGGATGTTCATTTTACTTGATGACTGCTTTGCTTTATGTTTGCATCATTCTGAGGTCCTTGGCTGACCCAGAGACCCATCAAGGGTATATTCAATAAAATAGCATTTCATTACAGTGAAGTGAGTTCACCATGTAACACTTTTCAGTGGTGCACATAAAATGAAGACTAAAGCAAGGATAGTAATACCTTGGATGTGGCCTCAAGTGAATTTCCTTATGGACTTCACTGCTGAGTGTGGTGTTTTCTGATTTTCCCATTAACAATAACATTTTTTGGAACACATTCTCTTTCTTGTTCAGTAGTGATATTGAGCTAATGTACAGCACAGAGTGAAGTTTATGTTACCAAAACTCATTCCCTGAGATGAGTGTCAGTAGGTTAATATCATTGCAGGGATTTTGTGGAGAACTCAAGTGTAGATTGTTTTACCACAAGAAGCTTTTCTCAAAATTCTCCTTCATGCTGCCTAAAGTAACTGTGTTCACACAAAATAAATCCCCTTACCTGTAAGTAAAATCCTTTCTTCATAAAATGTGGCCTGTTCTCAAACTGTCTTTGCCGTGCCCTGATTTCTGACTCTCTGTGACTTCCCTATAATAAAGCTGCTGCTTTAAAATGCTCATGGTATACCTCAAAAGGATAGTGCTATGTTTATGACTGAGCACGGTTTGCACTGGTAAAAGTTCTGATTCTTCGTCATGGGCAACTGAAAATAAAACACTGGAAAATGTAATAAACAGATGTTCTGCTTGCCACAGCAGTTCCCAAGTGCTGCAGTATTTATATCCCAGAACTGTCCCTTTCTTCATGTGATGAAGGCTCTCGTTGTATTAGAGATGTGCCAAGCCATAAAGCCCATTTCAGTCTCTTTAGCTGTGTCTGTTACCTTTACATGTGAGAAGCAGGAAATGACTACAGAGCACAGCATCCTGCAAAGGATTATGATTGGACTTGCCTGCTTGTGTTTTGGCATTGCACAGAGGCTGCTGTAAAGTTTTAGGATTGCAGTGCACAAGGTTCAATGCAGAATGCAAGTTATTAAGTTTGTTACTCCTAATATTAAAGAGCTGAAGGATCATTTGCCCAACTGCAAGAATGGCTTTGCCTGAGAGCAAGTTGTGAGAGGTGATCGTCGTACTCCTGGTTTTGATCATTCTTGTCTGATGCACTAGGAGGTGGCAAAGTGGTCTGCAGTGCTCGAGTGCCTTGCCACATGCTGATCTGGCTTCTCTGTAACAATAACAAATTGGTCATTTATACCAGCACATCTGGCTTGTCCTGGGCAATGTTATTCATTGCTCAGATGCCGACGTGGTCTGACAGCTGAATGGTAGACGAGCTATGATGACATACTGTATGCTGCAGGATGTGACACAGACCTGAAAAATATCTCCTTAGATGCTGTTGTCTCTTGATTATCTTGAATTGCCTCTTGGCTTTGTAGTTGTTGACAGCAGCACTGTCAACACTCCTTTATTCACTAAAAAAAATAAAATCCCAGAAGTCCTTAGAGTATGGTTGCACCAAAACCTGGTTAAAATAATATATTGAAATATTAATATATTGAATATGTTTTTGCATCCACCAAGACACAGAGTGGCCACCTTTACCTTTCAAGTTAAAGTAACTTTTCTTTTTGACTGCCAGTATGGCAAGATCACCAAGACCATGCCAGTTTCACATGGTAATTGTAAATGTGCTGGCCTCATTAGGCCACATATTCTAATCTATAGACAATTGAACATAGGAGAAAGTGGCTTTGTCTATATATTAGAATACGTGGCCAGGAAGACACAAACAAATCCAGTTCATGGGTATGAATATTGAATGTAAATTGTCTCTGTCAGATTACACAGACATGACTGACTATAAAATTGTGGTCTGTAGAGTGAAAATAATTCAATGACAATCTGGAAGTGGTTTTGATGCTCGTTTTCTGATTGTAATCATCCATTTGGGTTCACACTTCTGGGGTTTGCAACACAGATGCTTTAACACGCAAAGCCAACTCAGCTCCTTACAACTACAATAACTACTGTTTGCAGGCTTGGCTGCACAAGTCATTGGTTTCTAGCTACTGTCAGCCATGCTAAAAAACCAATGAGAAATACCAGGCCAGCCTCAGGTCCATGACTCTACCAGAGCCCACTCTGCTGATTATTAATTGCTATCCACTGTAACTGGGATGATGAAGGGTAATCCCATGCATACATTCAGAACACAAAGTTGGTTTAGGACGTTTGCCAAAATCAGCACTATAGAATGGCTGCAAAATTGGTGGCTACTGACTGATTTTCTAGAAGGTGAAGATGTCTTTTTTTTTTGCTGTTTTGGTTTTTTTTTGTTGTTGTTTTGTTTTTTGGTTTTTTGGTTTGGTTTGTTTTTGTGGGTTTTTTGTTTTGTTTTGTTTTTGTTTTTTGTTTATGTTGCCATACTTGCAGATTTCTGTGATGGAATGTTTAATATTAATAGTAAGAAAACAAATATTAGCCTGCCAGTCCAGGTTTGAGGTGAGGGAGATTGGGATGGGGATTAAAGGTGTGTGCAAGGAAGACATCTGTTCCTGACACTCCAGAGGTTGCCAGGCAATGAGAAAGAAAGACTGAGCAAAAAGAGGAAATAGAGTGGATGCTGACTTCCGGAGGTACCAGTGCTTCTTTGGAAGAATTATGTGGGATAAGTGACCTTCTCCCACACTACTGAAGGGCAGGAAACGTCATAGAATTTTTGCGGGGAGGCACATCACCAGAGAGCAGAGCTGAGGGGGTTTATGTTGTTTGGTGCATAGAAGGATCATTTTGTTGGATTTGGCTATGGAAAAATTGTATTCAGCATCTCTTGCTACCATTTCTCCTTGGCTCTTTGAGAAGGTCCAAGGCTGTTCTGGAATTTTGTCCCCTCTATGCTGATTTGCACCTCCAGATTGCAGAGAGAAAAGTTTTCTTGCTGGCTGGTGTGCTGGTATGGCAGCATTTCTTGTGGAGAGATGTCTGTCAGGGCCAGGGGAAGGCAATAGCCCTGTCTATTCCTCTGCCTTCTCTTCTGCGAAGGAATTGCACTGAGAGATGTGTCTTGCACACCTCTCACCAAACTCCCAGCTCCTATCTTCTCTGCCAGACAGGCCACGGAGAGAAAACGTCTGGTTGTCCAGGCTGGTGCTTCTCCATCTCCCACGCCCTCCAGAGATGCTTCAGAGAAAGTTTTGATGTGGGATTCCCAGGGTGACCCTGGGCTGGGCTGGTGCATTGTCCAGCAGAACCTGAGTCTTGGGCGAGTGTCGCCCACAGCTCCTATCAGGAATGAATTAGAATGTTTCATTCTTGTAAGTGATACTTTTTAAAGTAAACATCCCTGGGTTCCTATGATGTGTAACTAATGGAGTGCTAAACTCTGAGGGCTGGTTTAAGACTCAGAAAATACATGTGTTGCCAATCCATCATGTTCCTAATACTAATTAACATAGCAGGGACACAATAAAGCCCCAGAACCTGCACACATTACCCAGCTCACGTTACCACTCCATAACAGTCTCTCTATTGACCTAACAAAAGTACACATTGGAAAATGAGACGCGGTCTTTTCTGACTCAGCTAGACCTACTCAGCCAAAGAAGAGAGCTGAGGACTCTCATTTATTATTGTCCATTATTATTCTGGTATATCATGGAACAGAGTTCTCAAATAGTGTACAATGACCTTTCTACCTTTGCTAGTATCTATGCGTGTTACCTGCTGCTAGGCAGGCAGCCCTAACACAGGCAGAGCAGCCACTGACTTGTGGAGTGATGTCCATGTGTTGGGGGGCACATTCTGCTCCTGCACAAATGAAAAGAAGACCTTATTTGTTGATTTGCATCCACGTTATTTCCAGTTAAGTTGCAATGAAAATCTAATTGCTTTTAAACCTTTACTAGTATGATTGTCCCAGGCTTAAAGTAGTTCCTCAGCAGAAAAGGCAGGAAAAAAAATGGTGAACATTTGATTAAAATTCATTCTTGGCTAGATGAACATTTATTTTTAGATCCCAGGAATTTTTTTTCTTATGTTGAAAGACAGTGACATCCCTGCAATTCCCTGCAATATGCTCCTTTTAATGTACGGTAATTCCACTGATTTTAAGAGATGCATGATGTATAGCCAAAGATAATCTGGAAGGAATCTGGACAACAAGAGATGATCACATTTGTGTTGCAGTTCTCCCTAAGTGGATGCAGCCTGGCCTTGTGGAAGTTGTGGGCAAGCTGCCGTTTACTTCCACAATTTCATGGTTAGGATTTTATGGTGCCTCTGCCTGAACTCAGTAGAGTTCACTCACCAGCACTTGAAGCTAAGGTGTATCTCCTGCTGTTGCACATCATTTGGTGGGCTGATTATAGATAGCATTAGTTTAATCATTATGGCATGAAAATTTGGTACAGTGTTGGAGTGATGCCAAGTTTTGCGAGTAAATACACCACTGCGAATGACTTGGGCCTTGGGCATATTCTCCAGTGTTCTTACTTCTTGGTAAAAATTTTAGATGAATAATTGTTTTCCTGAACTAGTTATTTGTGTGTGTATCGTAAGTGTATTTGAAAGAGTTTTGTCATTACTCTTTAGAAGAGGGAGCTAGTATTTTATAGCTATATATCCCCCCAGTTGTGTATCATCCAGGTCTCCGGTAGCTGGTTAAACCAGATGGGTTCAACTGGATGGACATTCTGGCTGACATGCTAGTGTTTCTGTGCTGCAGACTGGTACAGGATGAAAAATGTCCCCTACAGACTGGGAAAGTGTCCCTAAAGAAAATATCCCTTGGGTGAGAGTCACAGAGGAGATGGAGATGTGCAGAACAAAGACTGCAAGGCAGTTCAGCCCCAGCTCTGTGGCACAGCAGCTCCTCTCACCTCCTTTATGAGAGAAATAGTCAAAGAAGAACTGGCAACAAACTCTTGAAGCCCAGTGTTTTGTGGATCATGCTGCCAGTGAACAGGTCATGGAGTGCAGGCAGAATCTCTGAACGACACATTGTCTTCTCTTTTAAGGCAAAATTAATTAAATAGGGACCGTACCCAATTTCCCTGGCAGCTGGCACAAGAGGTTTTCTATTGACTTCAGCAGAGCTGGTTACAGACCTTTACTCCTAGAATCGGTTAATTTTACCGATTTTAGGCACTGAGTGGCTTGACACTTTGCATAATTGATATGATCTTGGATGTCCAGAGACCGTGAATTACCTAAGTGTCGCAGATATTAAATCATGAAGTAGATGACAGTGTCCTCTCTGTGTCATATGATCTTAGTGCTCTTTGTGGGATAGTCTCTTTTATTATTGCCAGTAATCATAAGTGCTGAAAAAATACCATAAGTAAAATAGCATTTTAGAGTACAATGCATCCAATGTTCTTAATATATATATACACATCTGCAATATGTTAAACTCAGACTTAAGCCCATTTAATCTCAGGGATTTCAATGGGGTGTCTGTATGGAATGAAGGGAAAAGTTTGATCCCAGACTACTCAATGGCCACACCTTTCAGGAAGACTTTATGCCTTAGATTTCACTTAGATTTGTGTTTATAGTAATAAACACAGCATTTATTAAACATGTATTTATAATAAATTCCATGTTGTCAACGGTCTGTCCACTGTAGGAATCATTTCATGTACTGCTTGCCTTCTCTTTGGTGATTTCAAGAAACAGTGCATCCAGATAAATCTGACATGTGGGCATGTTTTGAGCCACAATGCTAAATGCCTGGTAAGGGTTCTCTTTGCCTAGAGACACGATCAGGATCTATTCCAAGAATCAAATTAAAGCCTATCAATGAGCAAGTGCTCTTGCGAGAAGAAATGGGTTTGAACACAGCTCCTGTGTTCCTCTTCATGGATATAAGTTAGAACAAGAATGGAGACTTCGGTTCAGCTCCCTTCTGCCATGGGACAAATTCACAAGATCAGGAGGATATACTTCTGCCTGGTAAGAGTGTGTGCAAAACCACTTCTCAGCACTGCAACCAAGAGTGTACCAAAAGCAGGGCAAGAGAAGCAGCAAATGAGATTGTCCTAAATGCCCCTTAGCAGGTAGGTGCTGTGTCCAGCTAGGGCACCAGCTTCTCCTCCTGTGGTGGCAATACTACCCCTTCAAAAGCTGGCGTTAGTGTCAGCCCTCCATTTGTACTGCTTCTGGGAAGAGCCAGAGGTCCCAGTGGTGGCAGCTGAGACAGAAGTTGGAAGGAGTCTCATTCGTCCCCTCTCTAAAATACTTAGTAGGAATGTTGTAGGAACCAAGCGTGGCATACTGAAAAATTTTGCCAGTCTGCTTGGGGTACTTAAAACACCTCAAACGAAAGGGTTCTATTTACAGAGTCCTAAACAGAAGATGTGCAGAAGTACTAGCCAAAAAAGAAGAAAATAAAAAATAATTTTAAAAGGGCTCTGGTTTTATTTGTATAGTAGCAGGATGCTCTTCTACCTCAAACATCACCTAAAATCTTGTGGAAGGGGACTCTGCACCCATAAATGCTTTCTTTTAATTATGAGAGGAGTTTGAGACACATCAGCATCATGTTTGCTGTATTGGGAGTACATCTCTTGCTGTTTTCTCAACTGATGTCCAAGAATCACGAGAGTGAGATTTCTCAGTACCTCCACATATCATGTGCCGCGTAGACAGATCGCCTTGACTGTGGAGTTACAGCACAAGCTTGCCTGATTTTCAGGGTTTGTTCTCACAAGGATAGATGGTAAAATCCTTCTGAGAGCTTTGTTGGAAGTGTCACAGGTGGTGATGTAGCCCACTGCGTTTTCTGCCAATTTTCAGAGAGCCCAATTGTCTTGCATTCGCTCTGACTTGCTGTGAGTGCTGAGATTCACGTCTTCCCCCTCTACCATCTCAGACCTCTGTGCACTCCACAGTGGATCCACAGTGAGCCAGAGGCTGATACTTGTATTAGTATGGTACACTATCACAATCTATAAATGGTTCTACAAGCTTTCTTGCTAATTGGAGAGCAGCAAGTGTGGCCTAGATACCCGCATGTGTCATTTGGCCTGAGGCTGGCTGGCTGCTGGCCTGTTTTAACTGATATATTACCAGATTTTGATGCTGTTTTTCGTGCTGACTGCTACCTCAGGTGATCCTCTTCATTTCAGTAAGGCTGCTCAGAGACTGCAATGCTACAATCTGGCTAGTTGCAGTTATGTGATTGAATTTTTACTGCTAAGCACAGCATAGCCTACCCAACTTATTTGATTTAGCAGGTGTCTTATTGGCATTTAAAATATTTTGCATATGATTATAATGCATCCTGAGGGAAGAAAAACAAAACAAAACACCACAAACCAGTTTATTAGCAGGACTTCTTGCTGTTCTGCTAAAATATGGCAATCAAAAAGAAAATTTATGTTGCAGAGACGTGACCTTTACTTTCCAGGACTGTAAAATAAAACCCTAACCCCCACACTTTCTGCATCTGGTTGACATTTGAATAAAACTGCCAGAGTGCAAACAAATTTTGAGAAAACATCTCCAGCAAACTCTGCATTGACTCTAAAAATATTCTTGGCTGAGTAACTTTTTAAGGCCATATGTTGAAAAAAAAATAAACCCCGAAACTTCACTAGAATTTATTGCAACAAGAGATTTGCCAAACTACTTAAGACATTTGGGAAGATTGTAGTGAAGTACATTAGTTGCTGACTTGACAATTTGCTGTGCTCACTGCTTGCATAGTGGATTCTTGATATTCATGCAGAGAGCCGATCCAACTTTCTAGTACATTTTAGCAAGAGACCTGCCAAATGTCTACTGGCCTATTAAATGCTGGCAAATCAAAGGTCAGCCTTGTTTATGAGCCACAGCAAAGCTGCTACGAATGGCACACCACCCCTCCTCATGCCTTTTCTTTTTTGCTTTTTTAATTCAAAATTTTAGCACAGGATTGGATGGGGATGCGTTTGGACTGGTTTTGACTTAAAGTCTCTCTAGGTCTGCCCTCATATCCCCTGGCCACGAATCTGGAGGCCGCAGAAGAGGCAGTTCTGTTTCACTGAGATGTGTTTCTTCTTGCTTCGTCGAACGACCACCAGGACTGTGTGGCCCTGTTTGCAGAGGCACGGGCCAAATTGTGCCCCCTCGGTACGTCCCCGATGAGAGAGCAGAGCCTCCAGCCGCAGAGGGCACAACTGCCCTTCCTTTACAGCTCATTCCTCTTCCTTCCTGGGAGCTCATCCCTTCAGCTGCCAGGGCGAGAAGGATTATAAATGGGAAACTCTGTTGCCCCCTGTCTATGTCCACGTGAATCCTTTCATTGATGACTCTGGACTGCCTGTCAGACTTTCACTAGCTGTGTCAGAAGTGGCAGTTCTGCTCTGTTCACCCAAACTGCTTTTGATATCATTCCAGTTTAGTAGGACAGAATATTATCCTGGCACGATAAGCAAGTCTTCCTATAAAGAGGCTAACCCTTGCCCTCCTTGCCAAAGCAAACATTCTTGCAAAGGCAGTGGTATCACTGTCACATTCAATAAAATTTTCTTCCGTTATCATGCTATAGTGAATACGTTACCTCAACGTTTCTTACCTCCTTATAATACATATTTATTGTATTTATTTGACTGGCATATAGGAAAAACAGAAAATTCCTCCCCTGACTCTGTACCTACAAATGTATTAGGCAACAATATATTTAAAACATAAACAATTAAATGCTCGTTTAAAACAGAACATCAAAAAAACCCCAAAACTCAAAAAAAACCCCAAACCCAAACTGAAAAACTTGCTTGTTTAAAACGTTCTAAAGTATATCAGTTTAGGAAGGTCTATGTCAAGAATAAAAATCTTATCCAGGTTTATTTTAGTACTAGGGTTTCCTTAAATGCTATTTACAAGAGACAAGAGAGGTTGTCTATATATATGTATATAATCCACATTTAATGGAAAAAAAAACTGTAGAAGCAATCGCGGCTTCTACATATTGTATAGCACGGGAAAAGGTGATGACTTGGTGGGGGTTTTTTAAATCCTTTTCCCTATCCCCCTCCTCTACTTCCCGCAGCTGAGATAACTCGCGAAATGTCAAACATCTTCGCTGTAGCAAATACACGGTAACTCGCGGAGGAGAACCCCTTCCGTCCGGGCCCGATCCTGGGCTGGATCTGGGCGCAGGCACGGCGGGAGCCTCGCCCGGGCACCGGGACCCGGAGAGGGCAAGGAAGGGGCCGGCGGGCGGGGCGCAGGCAGGGGCAATTTGTTTCAGATTAAACGGTAACATCTCTGACCTAACAAGCGGCTGAGATCGCCCGCGTTTGTCATTGCAATCTGCCCTCGACGGCGCGGAGAGAGGGCAGGATCAAAGCATTCCTCCGGGGAAATTGCGCCCGGAGTTGCCGTTTGGTTAGCCTGCCCTAACCTCGCTAATAAATTTCCCCGGAGGAAGGGAGGGCTGGGGAGGCCAGGCGCAGGGGACCACGGCACTTGCACCTGCACCTGCCCGCGGAGTCATGATGCAAAGCAGGGCCTAGCGCTGGGCGCTCCGGGGCCGCTAGCCTTCGGGCNGCAAGAGGCGCAGCCCCGCCGCCGCCTGCGAGGCCTGGGGAGCCATCCCCGGCCCCCATCGGGGTCTGGCGCACCCCCACCCCGCCTTGGGCAGCCCGGCTCCCGGGGGCACCCCCGCGGCAACGCACGGGGAGGGGAAGGCAAGGGCGAGGGTGCGCGGCGGAGGCTCCGGAGGAGCCCCGGAGCATCTCAGCAGCCCTGGCCGCGGGTCTCGGCCCCGGGCCCCGCAGGCATCAGGGCTGGCGCGATGGCGGGGCGTTGTGCTGGGAGCGCTGTGCGGGGCAGGTGGATGCACAGCTGCACATGGCGGGCTTCAAAGCCTCCCCTCGAGTGGAAATCAGAGCCTTTCCCAGCACGGCACGGCGCCGCATCTGCCCATGTCAGCTCACAGCGGACACGGCTGACACCACGGACCAAAGCGGAGGACTGACTGGGAGAAGCAATGCCGGAGATCGCTTTCCGCCTTCTCCCGCGGGTGCGTCCCGCCGGAGGACGGCAGAGGCACCTCTTCTTCCAGGCGGGAGAGAGAGGAGTGGCTGCAGGGCAGCTCAAAAGCGCTGCGGAGCCGAGCGCAAACAACAGGAGCAGAAGAAAGTTATACAAACACGCTTTAAAATCGTGGCTGGGTTTCACAGCTCCCTGTGGATAAAGTAAACAGGAGGCGAACTGTTTTGTAATTTACTCCAGCGGACCGCAGAATCGTACTTTGTAATTTGGTGTCGGTTTACAGACAAAGGCGACTTCTGTTTCCTAACCTAGCAGGTCCTTTGTCATGCTTGTGCCTTTTAAGAGGGACCCCAAGGGGGAAAGTGGAATTCCTTGGGTATTTGCCTTTTAGTCATGCTTGTAAGTCAAACAGTAGCCGGGCTCTCTTTTGAGATGAATAATACCTGCCGTCGGGGGATGCGCTTCCTTCTCCCCGCTCTCTCGGCCGTGGGGCTCGAGGACGACAAACTTCCCCGGGGACAAACCCTCCCTCCTTCCTGGTGGGTCGCCCCAACTCGTGGGGCGACGGGAAGGGCTGGTGCCCTGCTGGTGCCAGCTCCGGGCGCCGGGCCCCCGCCTCCTCACGGAGCTGCCCGCCTGAGCTGCCCGCCTGCGCCTCTCGCCCGATGGCCTCTGTCCCGAAGGGCTGCGAGAGCAGGGTTTTTCCGTGCCGAACCGGTGGCCGGCAGCTGGTCCGTGTGCTTACCGAGAGTGGATGCCCGTGTTTATTATATACATGAATATTGTCAGTATTTATTATACACACGCCCTTCTTAGGGAAAGAACAAAATATTTTCCCTTTTTAGGAAACTAGTTTCGGCCATATGTTCTGCATATCGTTAGATTTCGATCAGAACACACTGATGGGAAACTAATGTTCTCCCGCATGCCTTTATTTATTTTTTTTTTTCCTGGGCAAAATCCGTTTAAATTCACTAGTTTTTCCCCTGCCCGGTGCTGAACGCGGCCGAGGTGTATTCTGTCCATTTCTGCTTCTCGGGAATTCCTATTTTCAGCGGCGGAAGCACGGAGCTCTAGCCTCTCAGTGGCACGACTAAGACTTTGTGGGTCACAATTTCGATCGCTCTCTGATTTGGGAGACAACGGACATTCCCCAGCTCCCAAAGAGCAGCCTCCGTCAGGGAGGGGCGGGAATAAAGTTACTTCGTGCCTCAGTGGTCGGTGGAAAACGTTCCCGCTGAAGGGAGGGAATGCTAAAAAAAAAAAGAGTATTTTCCCTCGCCTTAATCCCCGAAAGGAAAGGATTGCGCCGCATTTTCAGATTCGGAAAAAAAAGCCATTGCCACGCATACCTTCCACTCGCGGGTCCAGCAACGGGAACGACCGCAAACGAAAAACGCGGCGGCTGTTTGAGGCTTTTAAACCCGCGCCCCGGGCCCGCTCCTCGGGCAGGGGGACGCCGCTCGCCAGCGGAGCGGGTTTCTTAGCTGTCACCATCACGAGCGCTACCGAGTTTTCTCCCTTCCTTTCCTCTCCCACTTCTTTTTCACCCCAAAATGAAAGCTCGCCCCTTCATCGCCCACTCCCGTTTCCGCTCCGCGCCCGCCCGCGCCCACGAGCGGGCGGCCGGCA
>VZTA01004787.1:74782-110145 GCA_013398855.1 Mohoua ochrocephala
GAGGAGGAGGAGGAGGAAGGCGAGGAGGCGGCGGCGGCTCCGCGGCGGGGCGAACCGCGGAAGCTGAGCCGCACGCCCAAGTGCGCCCGGTGCCGCAACCACGGCGTGGTGTCGTGCCTGAAGGGACACAAGCGGTTCTGCCGCTGGCGCGACTGCCAGTGCGCCAATTGCCTGCTGGTGGTGGAGCGGCAGCGCGTCATGGCCGCCCAGGTGGCGCTCCGACGGCAACAGGCCACCGAGGTGAGGGGGGACGGGACGCGATGCGATGCGACACGGCGGGACGGGTCGGGCGGCCCCGGTCTGACGGCGCCATCCGATCGTTCTCTTAGGACAAGAAGGGGCTGACGGGGAAGCAGGCAAGTCTGGAGCGCAAAGCCGTCTACCAGAGGCACGTCCGAACGCCCAGCCTCTTGGCCAAGAGCATCCTGGAAGGTAAGAGTGTCCTCTGCCCCTCCGCAGCTGCCCTCAGCCCCGCAGCACCGCTGGCAGCGGGGAATCCCTGCTCTGCCCCAGGAGGACCCACGCCTCCCGTCCGAGGCGCCTCCGCTCAGGGACGCGCGTGAAACGCAGCGTCCTTTCCCGAAACAGCGGGGCATTAAAGCGCGCCCCGCTGCCCGCGCCGGGCGGCCGAGGCTCCTGCCCTTCGAGGCTGGAATCGATGCGGCAGAATTTCAGTTCCGTGCCCCCTCCGCCCAAAGTATTGCCTGAAATGCTAGCAACGGTAGTTTGAAATTTGAGAGTTACTGTTACAAGCTGGCAATCTTTTTACATGGCTACCCAGCGGCGTTTTGCAGTGCAGGGTAATTTAATTTATTCGCGGGTATTTTTATCAGCAAAGGAGTAAATAGATGAATTTTTTCTTTTAATCTGAACGCCTAACACAGCAGTACCGTTTGCGACATTATCAACAGTAAGAGCTGCATAATCGAGTGCTTGATTTTTTTTTACTGTTGAAAATATTAACTGTAGAAGAATGACATTTTAAATATCGGTAGTTTAGTGAAAGGATGTATTTCTTTCCCCGCACTCTTTTGGGATTGTGCACATGTTTATTCCTGTGTCTGCTTTAGTTACTTTCCAAACCATATCCCTATAAATCATTGTACTTCTTAATTATATTTTTTTCCTGAAATAGAAAGCTCTTTTCTTTGCTTATGCAAGCTCTATTAAAATTCGGTCCTTTTAGAAACCTCTAATTTACATCTACAGTTCACTCTTCTGAAAACTCTTCTGTATTCTTTCCTCTAATTTATCTTAACTGTCTTTTTCTTTTCTCCTAGTTCTCCTTGGGATATTCTACCATCTCTAGCAATGTGTACATAGTGAATCGTCTTTAGAAAATAGAAAAGACGCCAGCTGTAGCTATAGATATCTTCCTTGGAAAAGGGGAAATCTTTATGAGAGGAATGGGGGTGAAAACAGGTAAAATCCTGTTCTCCTGACTCATGTAAATAGTTCCATTAATTCAGTGGAATTGCTTGTCTGGATAGCGCAAACAGGATTGGACCCTATCTGTGGTATTAAATTAAGCCAGGAAGCTTGGTAACTGAATACACTGGAAACTGAATTTCTATGTTTTAGTGAAGTTCTAGTTCAGAAGAAATAAAATATTCGAATGCTTTCCGTATGTGTTAAAAGGGAATGGTTATCTCTCTCCTTAAGCCTCATGATGGAATATCAGTCATAATACACAGCACGACTTTGCCTTTTTTTTTTTCCCCCCTCTCTCTCTCCTCGATCTGTTTGTTTGGAACTGCTTTTAAAAAGTTACAAATCAGCTAGCTTTGAGGGATACTACACATGTCAAAAAAGCAGGGCTTGCTTATCTACACGGAGAAACTGAATGTGCCTGATTGCCAAGCCTCTGTGTCATGGTGACTTCTGTAGGAGCTGATGGTGACCAGGCTCTGTGGCAAGTGCGCAGTGCTTGGCGGGACTGGCTCTTGGAGCTGTTGTACAAACAAAGCTTTAATGCTTTTCTTAAGTGGCTTCGTTCCTAATGCTGCTTTGTTGTTTTAGGTTACCGTCCTATTCCAACAGACTCTTACCTGGGAGGGAATTCACCCTTGCCACCTCCTGTAAGTGACAGGATGAGAAAGAGACGGGCTTTTGCTGATAAAGAGTTGGAGAACATTATGCTAGAGAGAGAGTATAAAGAGAGAGAGATGATGGAAGCTACACAAGCAGCTGCCCTTTTTCTTCCTAACCGTATGGTGCGTGGAGCTGAATACAATTCGTATAAAACAGCCTTCAACACTACTCAAGTTGATAATCCAAACAAGGAATTTTCCAATTTTTTACCAACCTGCCTTGACCTAACAATGCAGTATTCAGGACCTAGCAACATGGAACTAATTTCTTCGAATGTCAGTGTAGCTACTACCTACAGGCAGTATCCCCTGTCCTCTAGGTTCTTAGTGTGGCCAAAATGTGGCCCCATTAGCGATGCTCTCCTCTACCAGCAATGCCTGTTAAATGCTACTGCTGTCCAAGCTCTCAAACCTGGGGCAGGTTGGGATGCCAAGGTCTCACAAAGTCAGGATTGTCCAAACACTGAGCATGACATCATGCCTCCAAAACTGGAAAATACATTTGTTCTGACTCACGCGCGAGACATTCAGCAGTCACGTAATGAGATACTGTGCCTTCATCAGGAAGCTCGTGAGAGGTCAGCTTTCTCTCCTCCAAAAAGGACTTTCTCCCAAATTTCTGATAAGGGTTCTCTATCTCCTCAGGAACAGGCATTAAGCAAGATCAGCAAAACCAGTACCAAACCCCCTCCACCACGCAAGTACAGTGCATTTCAGACACTGTTCCATCAGACATTTCCTGACACTCCAACAGCAGAGTTAAGAATGTCATTTGTGAAGGAGACATTTGAAGATGCTTCTAAGAAATACAGAGAGTGTGCTGTTAAAGAGAGCCAAAAATACAAGTTTACTGTAGACAAATGTGCAAAAGACTTCTTTGGGGCCAAACAGGCCACAACAAAATTTTCAACATCTGAGCCACTGTCATTTTCAGTTGAATCCATCCTTAAACGACCTTCTTCTGCAGTTACAAATGTCTCGGAATGAATAAACTTTACTTTCAGAGTAGAGAGTTTCTAAGCTTTGCTTTCTGCAGAATTGTTCCTGCCTGCCTTATGTCTTAAAAGATTTTAAACGCGGAATTTCTGCAGTAAATGGTAATGCTTTCTTTTGTTTCAAAGTGATGTACATAAATATGCATGTTTTCTGAAAAACAAATTTAATTTTTTAAAATTGAAACTGCATGTACAGACGTTAAAGTGTTGTTATTTTAAGCAGCACTTCAAACCATTCAATAAAGTGAGTTTACTTACAAGCATAGACTGATTTCTCTTTTGTCTCTAGCATCTTGCAGGCAAGTATGCCCTACTTTCAAAATACACTTTCAGTTTTATCTGCCATTATAAATGTACTTGCTACTTGAGTTGCTGGGGTAAGCAGTCATTTCTCCTTTGAATCTCCAGTAACTATGAGAAGAGGTGACAACGGTGCATGTAGGTTAGTGTGAATTCACAAGAGTCTTTATTTACTTAAGTGAGGTTTGGATCAGATTCCATATGCCTTTCTTATTCTGAAGGGGGAGTGCATGCTAGCATAAAAGACTAGTCTATTCCACACCTCTATAGAAGCTTCTGTTGCTAAAGCAGTAGAGTTACTGGACTGGTTTTGAGGGGAATGGCTCTAGTGAGCTTTTAAATAAAAAGTCAGCATTTTTTGAAGTTCAGTTTTTGAACAAAAAGACTGCTTTTTAGACTTAGTTTTAAATTTTTTTTAATGTTCAATTAATTTTACTTTGAATTTCTACCCCCTCGAGTACTTCCCTTCTGAGAACATTTCACTTTTGACCAGCAAGAGCCTGAGATTCTTGTTTTGTAGTAATGGAAATGACCTTCAGGCTATAAAAATGATGCACAGAATCATCACTGCTAATGAGAAATCAAATAATAGTCTCTCAGTTTTTTAATCCCATGTCTGTGTGCAGGGATAGAGGGTAAAGATAGAAATAAAGGAGAATATCCAATAGAATTTATCTGAGAACTGAAATGGCCTCAGGATTATAGGAAAAGGCATTGTTAGAGCTCATTGTGACAGAGCTTGAAGCTTTCTAAATTAGTGACTTTGTAAGTTTTTCCCTGTATGTTGCTGCTAGCGCATCGAGTGCTAACAGGTCATCCCTTGGTTACTTTCTTTAATATTTTAATCCTGCACACAGTGCTCATCCAATGGAAAGGAGTTGATGTTTGTTCTTAATTGTCATGGTTTTCTAGAGACAATTTCTGTTTGGTATTTGTGAGCAGAATGGAATCTTTTCTAATTTTATTACACTCCCTGCACAGGTTAAATGCTTATTTTGCCTGTGAATTCCAGATTCTGTAACGAAGTAATCTCTCTAATTGTTCAGAGTTTCTGTTGGGAGTGGTGTTGCAGAAGACCAGGACCCTTTTTGTGTTTGGGAGGAGTCATCTGTCCTGAGTGCTTTTCTAAGCCGTTTTGTTCAAGCAATAGACAGGTTGGAGAAAGCACATTTTACATTATGTGTAAATTTTTTGTGTAACACATCTTACAAAGCTCATAAAAATTTTATTTCAGGAATGTAAAAAAACTTGTCATTTAAAAGACTCTTGGGCACTGGCTAAAGTTTCACTTTTCAAAAGAATTCATACCAACATCTTCTTAGTGAAAAATAGGTTTCAAATGCAGTGAGATGCTTTTCATTTTTTCAAAGTTTGTCCTTTATCCAGTTGCCATTAGAGGGAGTTTTAACTTGCTTGAGCTGAATTTGCTTGTTAATCTGTTTAGCAGTCAGACCAAGTTAAGCAGCTTTTACTGAGAATAAATGGAGAGAAATTCTTCATAATTCATGTTTGTTTGCTTTCACCACTGTTTCCTTCTTTGGCTTTGTTGAACATTAAATGTTAAAAAGGGAGTTTTACTTAAGCAGGGCTTCCTTTGTTATTAAAAATATGATTTGTTTTGTTTTTTGAGCTGCTGGTATAAACTAGGATCACAGATGAGAGAAAGTTCAACAATCTATATACTGAACCAATATCAGATACTGGAATTAGTCCTGCGTAAATATTTTTTTTTCCTGACAGTGTGTGCATCTAACATTGTTCAGTTTTACATTGGAAATATTTTTCCAGGCAACCACTTGTCTTTATTCATCTCCTAATAAAAAAGACCAGAAAAATAAAGCCCTCTGACAGACTGGTACCTCTTGACCTTTTTATGAAAAAATTGAACTGAAAAAATTCCAATTCTGAACATGTACTGAGCATTTGTATATATATATATGTATATATTGATATTTGTGTATACACACACACATGTCATGGTTTAACCCCAGCTGGCAAGTATGTACCAGGAAGCTCTCACTCTCTCCCCCACCCTCTCCACAGTGGAGAGGAGAGTCAGAAAAAAAATGGCAAATCTCATGGGTTGAGATAAGAACAGTTTAATAATTGAAACAAAATTAAATATAATAACAGTAACCACCACCACAACAACTATTCTGTAGCTGTTGTAATGTCATAGTAATGATAATGAGAGAGAGATGAATAAAACTGAAGAAGGACAAGTGATGCACAACACAATTGCTTACCACCCCACTGACTGATGCCCAGCCCGTCCCCCAGCAAAAGTCAGCCACTGGGCGTGACATTCTGTGGTGTGGAATGGCCCTTGGGCAGTTTGGGTCAGTTGTCCAGGCCACGTGCCCTCACAGATTCTGGTGCATCTGCTCAATGCCAGAGCATGAGACTCTGAAAAGTCCTTGACTTTGGGGAAGAACTACTGAGCAAAAACTAAAACGTTGGTGTGTTATCAACATTATTCTCATACTAAAATCAAAACAGAGCACTGTACAAGCTACTGAGAAGAAAATTAACTCTATCCCCCCAGCCAAACCCAGGACTACTCACTGTTATAGGTAATATGTGTATGTCCCAGATTTTTTACTCAAATTCCAGTAATTGAGAGAGGAGTGACATTTCTATTACTACTTGAAAAAAATTGAGATGAGACTTGGACAAATTGTTTGCTTCAATAACAAACAAGTGTCACTGGAGTCAGCGTTTGGCTACCGTTTCTTACAGTCACTTGCTCATGTCTTGCTTCAGTTCCATTACATCACCCTGCACATAGTTTCCTTTTCTTTCATAGACCCCGGGCCCTACTTCTCATTCATCCTGAAAGCTTGTTGCACCCCGATGTTTTTTTTCCTTTCCTTTATTAAAAGTGTGTATAAAGTCTGTTACTCACGGGGAGGATGATTAGTAGCTTGAGCAAGACAGCATGTGCTCAGATAGCATGTGATTTTCCTCACAAAGTTTTACAGTGGTTATATAGCACTTTTTAAGCCATAAGCTTCTCTGGTGCAGAAGCGGCCAATTGTCCACATCTGCTGGTGCAGCTGTGCAAACTCATGGAAAAGAGGAGCAGGCATTGCTCTGAAATTGTCTAGCACTTACTGCAAGCCACTGTCTTGCTGGCAGTTAGTCAGCTGTTAAAATATCTTACTCTCCCCTATGCTCTCTACTTCTTAAATACAATTTCTGTGGCATTTTTGGGGTGCGTGGATGCCTGTATCTCCTGTACAGTGTACAAGATTCACATTTGTGCTGTAGTTATGGGTGTCAGGTTGTATTTCTCTTCTCATCCCCTTCTGACTTCACGGCTTTTTTCGTGTGATGATAGAACACGCCTCTTGGGAAGTTCAACTTTTGGGGTTTGGACAGGAGGCCAAGAACCTCTGCTAGCTGTGGAGCACAAAACAGCTGTGGAAAGTAGTATGAGGAACAATTATTCACTAGGTCTCCAAAATAGCATGCCTGGGTGATGGCAACTACTTGTTGGAAGTACGGGCCCTCCATCTGCATGCTGAGACAAAAATTTTTACAGGTGCATGGAGGTGTATAAATGTAGACAAATAGAGGAATTCAGAATTAATAGCATCCCAGGCAGTACCTGGCTTATAGCCTGGCCTTACTCCCCTGGCCCAGGGGAAAGCTGCCTCTCTCTACCCTGGCGTCTTTTGTGTAAGAGCAGTCCTTGAACATACTCAGTTCTGGAGCTGGACTCCAGATTTTGGAAGTGGGCTCCTGAAAGTGGATGACAGTACCCTTCCTTGGCAAGGAAAGCACTTAGCCTCAGTGTTGGTGGTGCAGACCTTAGGCTGCCCTCGGGAGGTAAAGGCAAAGCAGCAGCTTTCTGTAGTGCTTGGGCAGGAGCGGGTTCGCTTGGAGAGGAGGTAGATTGTCGACAGCTGCTGCAGTGACAGTGCTTGTCCCTCATGAAAACTGAGCACAGGAAAATGGCAATGGGTGCTTGGAAGGTGGGGCGAGAGTCCCTGCTCAGTAGGGTGGGTTGCCAGCTTTCTCTCAGGTATTGGCTTCTCAGAGGTGACTGCACAAGCACTGACACTTTACACAAAGTCGGCCTTAAAATTGTCCTTTGTCTTAGATATCTTTGAAGCAGCAAGTCAGGATGCTTCAAAGGGCTCGAGAAGATCAAGGCAAGATGACTGGATAACCAGACCCAAGTCACTCAGCTGGTGTCAAGACCCAAAATGCCTTTGCATTTCGGCCTGAGAATAAGATAGCCCTGTGCTCTCTACTTGTCCTTCTGCTCTGACAAAGACCTCTCTGAGTTTCGCAGTCCGAGCTCCTCATCTCCTTGGGGTCACAAAAGCAAGTCACTTTTTGGCCAGCTGTGACAGAATAAGTCCTTGTATAGTTAACAGCTCTGGAGCTTTAACATTAACCAGACTCCAGGCGTTATTGTTCTGGAATCAGAGAATTTGACACTGTCTCAATTTCTTTATTTTAGGTGTAAAACAGGGAGGTATGTTCTCATTTTAATTTGACAGCTTGTTTGCATGACCAAGCCTTTCACTTTCTGTACCAAACTCTTTCCATTCAGTTGACCTTGATGTGAAAGCTGGCCCCAGGAGTCATTGCCCATGATGGATGAGATTCTCACTGTATCACTGAGTTTCTGCTATGAATTTCTGCTAGCTGAACAGAATAAAGTACACATCATGCCTCCTTTAACTCAGATAGTAGTGATCAGCCATTTTCTGCTTGCTCGCATTGAAACCTGGACAAACGGTGGCTTATGCAAGAAGGGCTGCTGGGGAAACATGTGTGGGCAGGTGGAAACCAGTGACAGGAATGTCAGTGTGACTGGAGAGACAGGAACCAGTTAATGAACAAAACTTCCACAGTGACCAACAGAAAGAAAAGGAGTGGTTCCTCATATTCAGTTATGTTGAGATAGGATGCTGGAAGAATTGGAAGAATGAAAAATAACATTGGAAAAGGGCAATGGCTCTTCCTCCATCTTTAAAAATAATAATTTCCACCTAAGGAAAAGCAAAAAACTGCATAGGCAAGCCTACTGAGATGTACACCAACAGGAGCTCAGTAAGATGTCCACTTATCCACGCAAGATGGAATCTAGAAATAATTTCAGAAGAGATACAAAGGTTTTAGGAACGCTACATTTTACAGTCGCATTGTCTGGCTGACGGCCTCTACATCTATACCTTACTGCATTTGGTCAAATCTGGGCTTAAACTGCTTACTAGATTTTTTACTCATTCCTTGTCAATTCAGTTGGGCAGGAAACAGGTAGGTTGAACTACTGCCATCTGTGATATAGTTTCTGTATTCGTGTCTCAAGAGCTAATAGTGGCACCCATTAGACCCTTCCTGGTTTTCATCTACCCACAGAACCTCCTTCATGAGTCGGCCATGGCCAGCCTCCACTTTGTAAAGTCAGACAGAAGACGTGGGTGAACCATCCACCTTCAGAAATGGCTTGCTTCTGCATTGTGAAAATCACGCCGGGAGTCCATCTTTTGTGGGGAGATGCTGTAAGTAGGCACAGAATTTTTGGAACATAGATTTAGAAAGATCAGAACTATGTACACAGAGAGAAAACCAAAATCTTAGTGTAAACTACGTATCGGTAAATCCAACCCCTTTCACGAAATTTTAGACTTGCAGCAGAATGGAGTGGGAATGGAGAGCTGAAAAAAAGTCTTCAGAAGATCTTAGTGAGTGTCTTGGAGATGACAAATGTACACGAGCCTTACACTTTAACCCATGTGCAAAACCATATTTTATTTAATCTTTCATTTAATTTAGAAACTTTACACTTATCATTTCAACTGCCCTTATCATGTAAAGCAGTACTACTTCCTCTAGTATGTCCTCAAACACATTTAGTAGTTGGAACTTAGTGCTGTGTGATAGAACCACGGGGCAGAACTGCGATGGCACTGAGGCTGGATGGCAGCTCTGGAGCCCAGTGCCACTCCTGCCCACAGCAGGCTGCTCAGGGCTCTACATTCATGCTGGATTGAAGCTATCTTTAAGGATGGAGACTCCACAGCCTCCCGAGGCTGCCTGTTCCAGTGTTTGAGCACCTGCACAGGAAGAAAGATTTTTTTGGTTTAGGCGGAATTTCCTGTATTCCGGTGTGTGCCTGCTGTCGATATTCTTCTCCTGGGCACCACTATAAGACCTGTCTTCTTTTCTCCCACTATATATATATATATATATACAGTGACAAGGTCCCCTGAATCTTCTGTTCTCCAGGTTAGAAAGGCCCAGTTCTCTCATCCTTTCCTGATAGGAGAGACACTCCAGTGCCTTAACAATCTTCAAGGCACCTTTGCTGAGCTCACTCCAGTATATTCCTTTGTACTGATGAATCCAGCACTGGACACAGTACTGCAGATGTGTCTCACAGGGCTGAGTAGAGAGGAGGGGTCAGTTCCCCCCACGAGCTGGCAACCCTGCCAAATGCAGACCAGGATGCTCTTGGACATACTCGCCAAAGAGCACGCTGCTGCCTTCTGGTCAACTCAATGTCCACCAGGCCACCCTGACTCAGGACACGTCATGAAGAACTTGCACGTCCCAGTATTTCTATCATTTTCACTGGAATTAAATAAATTCTTAAATCATTGCATACTATATTGGTGATGACCACTGATTCTTGCAAGAGCAAGAAGAAACTACTTCCTGTGACTTTGATACTGCACGGTCTGCAAAGGAAGTAAGAAAAGGAATAGTTGTGAAATTCTGGAAGCATGTCATCACCCACACTGCACACCTACGCAAACCCGAGTGGTTTAAAGGGATGCTAAAACTTCATCTTGGGCTCAAGATGAGGTAGTTGTGTTAGAGCACAACTAAAAAGCTTCATGCTAGGGAGTTCCCTCAGCTTCAAACACGTCTGCACCATCTCTCACAGTGCCTTTCCATATTTCTCTTTTATAAATGGATGGAGAAAACGAGAGTCATAGTTCAAAATTATTTCCATTCTCACTCTGGCGAACTGGTCTAGGATTTGAATTCAGGAAGGCAGGGCTTCACATTGAAATTGCTTTGCCATCAGTCTGCCTCTAGGATGTGCACAGAGAGATATGATAGCTTGGTCACTTTGGAAACTGTGTCTGTGTGGTACAAAGCTACAGGAGAAAACAAGATCAAAACTCACACGAGCAGCTTTCCCTAGCCACCCAGGATGGGTTAGCCCTGCCTGACCTCCACCTTCTTCCTGGCCTTTGAGAAGGTGGGCAATGGCAGCAGGGCCCTGCTAGTGGTCCAGTACCCGCCCACTTTCCACAGTGCCTGCCCCCGCTGGCCAGGGAGAGCACAGCCACAGCCCGAGTGCCAGCCTGGCTGCAGGGGGACAGCCAGCTGCTGCCACAGCCGCTGGGTGGGTGGCAGCCAGTTTTTGGAGCGCGCTGAAGGAGATTTTCCATGAAAAAGCTTTCGTTTTTTCAGGCACTGGATTATCCCCTCCATGCAAAACCACTTGCTTACAAAGCTGCTGTGTCCTGCGTGAGCGGCAAATCCGGACTAACAATTTGCAGATGTAACAGTGAGGGAGCATGCTCTGCCGGGTATGAAGGCTTTAGTAAGAGGCTCTGCAATGCAAAGAAGTGAGAGGAAAAAGATTTTTGGGATAAAACTCTTCTTCAGTCCATTAAATTACCTGCTCAGAATTAGAGAAGAGTGGCTCAGGGATTTTGAATGAAGAACAATAGAGAATAAAGCCATGGGGCAGTGAGCATTATATGAAATAATTTAACCTCAAAGCCATGGTGGTGTAGCTAACCATAAAAGGGTTTGTGTCTAACAGAGGACATGAGCTCGAGGTTATGCTGAGTGCATGATCTTCTGTAATTTATGGCAGCCGGTAACAAGTCCAGGCTTACAGAAAGGAAAGCATACATATGTTAACAACCGGGTCCTTGTAGCAGTGTCTTAATTCAGCTGCTGGTGCTGCTCCCAAGCAGCGGGACAGAGCAACTCAGAGCTGTCTCGTTTGTGGGAGCGTGATGGGAAGGGGAAGGGGCAACCTCTGCAATGCAGTAATGAAAGGCAGCTAATCTTTGCACTCCACCACTTCTTACTGCTCGCAGCGCAGCAGCTCACACTTCAGCACTAAAGCACACAATTGGTTGATATGGCTAAATGTCATTCCAGCAGACACAAAACAGGTGGAAGATGTGTTTTCTTAGCTGTTTTTGCTTTAGTTTTTGCTTGGCACTCACTTTGACACCTGCAGATGCAAGTCAAGCCTTTCCACAAGACACACATTGGTTGAAGCTGGGGTCCCAGACAACAGAAGGCTGTCTTTGAGCTGGATTCTCTGTAACACAACTAATAAGAGTAGGGCTTCCTCCTACCATTTCTTCTCCTTGCATGGAAACATCTGTGTGGCGTATCTTCTTTATGCAACATGCTATATCTGTGAAACTTGTTGAATTTGCTGTCCTCGGGAATGCTGCTGTCTGCAAATGAGCTGAAATAGTTTCCAAAGTGAAGTAAAGTAGATGCGAAATGGTTTGGGAACTATGTTGAAACCGCATTTGTTCTCATGTGCTTTCCCTGTCATCATCTCCCGTGCAGTTAATCTTATGTACCTTCCTGAGCTCCTTCCCTTCCTGCCACACGGTATTTCCTTCTGTCTAGGACATACCAGTGACTCCTCCAACATAAATGCTTGGTTCCTGGCTTCCCTTTGGAAGTGGCAGGAGTTGATTATCAACACTACTTGTTCTTAGGACTGGGCTCTTGTGCTACAAAACAGCCTACTCCAGAGTGACTTGTAAAGGCTTTCTACAAAGCAACCAGATCAGCATGCTTGTGTGGAAGCTGCAAAACAAACAAGGAATAATAACATATCTCCTACAGCTGCAAAATACCACATGTGGATGAGGATAATCCCTTCATTAGGTTCTGAACACAAAGTCCCACCAGAGAGTATCATAAAACCATGTGATGTCCTTGAATGCTGGATTTTTCATTTGGGCATATGAAGAAACTGAAAAATGTGTAAAATGAAAATCACATGTACCGCAAAGCAGCTCCATAATGCTGGAAGCTGGTAACATCTGAAAGTGAGTAGCAAAACTGACACATAAAGATGTGCTCTGAGCAAATTTACAGCAAAGGGTAAAGATCATACTGCATCTGAGTCAAAACAGGGTAGGTACTACTCCCTAGTGACTGTACATCCAAAGAGTCTCCTGTGTCCTGATTATACCAGAAAATGTATGGAATACATTACAATTGTAAATGTTCCTCTGACATGTTATTTCAGAAAGCACCATGAGAGTGGGATAAAATGTAGGGCTCAGTCTTTCAACCTGCAGTCACAACCGTCCCAGTTTCCATTGCTGTCAAAGATGAAGCAGTGATGCTCGTCTCCACACAGCCACCTTTTAGAAGACTTAAGTATTCTGACAGAATGAAGGTTTTCAGCAGAAGCATTTTCCAGCTTCTCTGGAACACTGTGCTTTCTGGTGCTTGTTTGGACTTAACAGCTGAGCCCAGAAGGCGGGTCTCCAAAATGCTCGTGTGGTGCATTTTGCAGTGGCTTATTGTATTTGCTTAAATGGAAGTGCTTATCTTGAAATTGTTGTGCTGTTGGTTTGCTCGAGAGCTTTCAAATGTGGCTTAACTCTTCAAAGCAAAAAAACCCAACCCAGCCCAACCCAACCCAACCTAACCCAAGCCAACCCAACCCAAACCAAACCACAACAACAACAACAAAAACAACCAAAAAACCCCCCCAAAACCAAGACTCAGTCTTATGTCTGATATTTTATTAAGCAGCCGGTCTGATTAATTCCTTCCTACAGTTATTCTGAACCATTCTCTCCTTGCTCTTGTTTTATATGGAGGAAATATGTTCTTAAATTAAGCAAATAAAACTACAGTTTTTTGGGAGATTCAAACCACGAGGCAAAAAGCCGAGGAACATGCAGAAACTTGCATTTGAAGTTCCAATAAAATGAAGGCCATCTGCAGTGCCATCCATCACATCTTACTGCTAAAAATGTCTGTGAAAAGACGATACAGCGAATAATGAGACTGATGTTTGGACAGAAAGGAAGGCCAGGAATCCTGTGTTCAGCAAATCCAGGTGACCGTACCTGCACGTAAGACAAATTCAGCTAATTTCTGCCAAGTTGTCATTAGAGAACACTAATATTGGAAATAGCCACTTGTTAAATTCTTCTAGATTTTAAATTGCTGAACAATTGGTCATTGGTGTGGAAACGATCATAATTTTGAGCACTGATTGGCAACTCCTCGCTTTGACAGGGAGACTGGTGACTAGTTAGACGGAGTGAGAAGTAAATACAGGCCATCTGCTCCTAAGAAAAGGACAGAGCAATTCTGAAGGAGCTGGAAAAGGCCTCCTTCAGTCTCTGCCAGCTGAAGAGTTCAAATTCATGGACCCGGGAGACAGAGAGAATCTAGTATGATAATGCATGGGAGCACCAAGATGTGCTGCAGATTCGTAAGAAAAACTCTTACCAAGAGAAGGGTTGCATGTTAGGGAGCCATCCAGGGTCAACATCTGGTGATCTATTGCCAGTCATCCCAGATCTGGGTAGATTGTGTAAAACTTGGCTTAGACAACAAAGAGATGGCTTCCATATTTCAGCCTGGTTTTCACAGACTGCAGGAGGACAAGATCCTGTGCAAGCAGGATTCCTGTCTCTGCTTCAGACAACTTCATGGTGGGTTTGTGGGCTGGTCCTTTGGCTTTTTGTTACGGGGAGTTTGGAAAAAAAGGCAAGAGCTTCCAGGGATCTGGATCAATGTTTGGGGGTCTGAAATGACCTGAGTGCTCAGTTTGGTTACCACCAAAGCTGCTGGTGAAACTTTTCTCTCCAACCCTCACCTGAGGGTTGGAGAGAAAGAAGAGCACTCCACAAAAAGGACAATTTGATGGGGTAATGCTCTGGTGTCAGGAGCCTTGGTGCCATGAAACCTTTACCCAAGGCCTAGTAAATGCACTGACTCCTGTGTGTGGAGAGGAAAGGGTGAATCTGCCAATGCAGCTGCTGTCTCCGAGTGTCTACTTGCCAGGCTAGCAGCCTGATGTGCTACTTCTTCCTCCTGGGAAGAAGCACATGCAGGCTAATAAATTCTTAAAAATGGGCAACCTCACCTCTATCTATATAGATCACTGTATTAACAAAGTGACGCAAGACCCTCACAGCTCGCCCAGCACATATACAGATTTCCAGAGCGCTGATACTCTTCCTAGGCAGAGACAGCGTGGTGCACTGTGTCCTGCCTGACAGGAGAGACGTCCCTGTGGAATGTGCTTTGGGAAAGCTTGTTCGCCTCCTTGGTGTCTCCTCTACAGCCCCCTGCTGAGGGTAGGGACACCTCGCTAAGATTGATGGACTTCGGTGATAAACACTATGTATCCTTTTTTGCTCTGATAACTGAGAGAATGTCATAAGGACAGTAGGAAGTTCCATCCCATGAAAAGGTTCTCCAGCAGTTTGAGGGGAGATCAGGGACTTTTGGGTGGCTCGTTGGGACAATGGAGTGAAGGAGGCTGTAGTAGGGTCTAGAACAGATCCCTTACCCTAACTTGTTCTCAGCTGGTGTCAGGAGTGCCTCACCAGAGGCTTCAGTGAGGTGTGGAGGTTGGTCTCGCAATCTGCCCAGCACCACACCTGGGGGCAAAGCCACATCCAGCCACCTAACATTTCATCTCTCTTCTCCCACTGCTAACCCGCACCCTCTGTGGCAAGGTAACCTTAACCAAAGGTAATAAAAACAAGCTTCCACATGCTGTAATTGCTAGACATGTTCCCTCTCAAAAAGGACATGTACATGAAAAGAGTGAAGGACAAGCCAGGGATAAGAAAAGAGCCATGTAAAATCACTTTAGCATGTGGTTGCTAACATCAAAATCCTCAACATTTATTGCGTGATGCTTGGTGATGTAGTTTGGCCTTCAAATGCTTTGCAGAGCTAGCAGAGTCCAACCAGGCCCCTGATAAGAAGCATGGGTTGGAGCTGACTGGAACATGTGCGGTGCTCAGTGAAATTTCTTCAGGACTCACCTTAAAAGCAATAAGCTGAATAGTGAACCCTGAATGAACTTTGACTGAAGTGTTTACTTCAGTGCAATCAAGTGTCTGGAATAATAATAATGATAATCATCATCTTTACTGTTGCAATATAATTGCAATGAAAGCTAGCTAGATACTCTCACAGCTTCTTGGAAGGACTTCCTTATAATTTACGCCCCATAGCTGAAATACAGATCCTGATACGCTCCTACCATACATCTGTTCTCCTGACTTTTTAACCATAGAGCGCTAGTTTATTACTGAGCTTAAGGATAAAAGAAGCAAGAAATGAAAGTAAAAAAAAAAGTTTCCTCTCCACTAAGTACATTCAGATGTCAGCCTCCAAAAGCCCTATACAATGTTTCATTCCCAGATTATTTTACCTTCTTATGAGGCAATGTTGTTATCAAATAGGTTTAATCACAAAAAGCTTGGGATTTAAAATGGGGAATATTATCTGAAGATGTTATCAATAAAGTAAATCAAAATTAGCTGCAGTGTATCAGCAGGTCAAAACTTCCAAAAGGACAGATTTGTGAAATAACTGCAATTGAGTCCACCATCAGTCCTTGTTTGATGAAAATTTTCAAGAATGTCCAGGCTGGAGCTGGGAAGTCCAGCAGTGATTCATGCTACACGTGAACATACACCTGCTCCAAAGAAATACTGCCATTGTCAATTGTTGTCTAGAGGGAAATGTAGCTGACCACTGGACAGCATTTAGAGTTTGTTCCATCTCACAGAGTGAAAGAGAATAAACTCTTCAAGAGCTCCCAAGAAAACAATTTACATTTCCATAGCCAGCTTTGGCAAGGATCCTTGCTAGCAGCACGCAGGGGCTTCCCACTGTTCACATTCCCAGCCCAGAAGGTGTTCAAATATGGCATTTACCTGTACCCACAACAGGTACGCACGACACAAGAGCACATGCGTATTAATGTCTTGTTGGGCAACACTTCATTGGAAGTGACAACATTAACCTTCCTCCAAAGGCTTAGTTTAGCCAAAAGAGCATTTCAGCAGACTCCAACCTCCTCCTACCGGTTTCAGGGCCAGACAGGATTTTAATGACTTTTGCATTTTTACAACACCTTGCAGTTGTTTCTGATTCTGCAGGCAGTCTGGAAGCACAGCATGAGGCTTCTTCTGTGGAGAACTTGAACACCTCGGCAGAAGTCTTATGGTCTCATGGAAGACTTAGCATGGTAACAGGAAGGGTGTACAGATGCTTAAGTTTAAAACTAAATTTGAAAAGCCTAGGTACTAATTTGTAGACTTCTTTCTAGTATACAGAGCATCTTCTTTCTGCTCTCAGCTCCCTACTCACTTTCCTGAATGTCTTTTCTCTGAGGATACAGGAATTGCTGAAGCCACTTTCTTTTCTACAGCCTCCTACATTTCTTGGAAGAGTCTGACAAGACAAATCCCTCTTCCATGCTCCACTTTGTGCAGCTGTGGCAGCCTTAACAGAAAAGGTTGAGCTCTGAAGGCTCTTTATTGCAGAGCTACATTCAGAAATAGGTTAGTTGCTCAAAACATGATAACAACCAAAGTACAGAGATGGGGCTAGAGACCTCTAAACTGTCTTGTGCCCAAAAGTAACTCTTAAGGACTCTCGGGGGAGGTGGTGCAACGGGTGGCCTTCTGGGTGAAAGACTGGGAGGTGTTTGAAAGCACTTCTAGGAAAGCTGTATGCACACACACTCTATCAAGGCATGAAGGATACCCTCACGCTTCCTTGTGTGAGCTGGCCAGCAGTAAGACAGTAGTAAATAATCTCTCTAAGAAGATTAGAGAGTCACAAATGAAATGTCTGTGCTAGGAATTTAACTTTCTGATGCCTGTTAGCACAAGTAGCAGGTTGTAGGCTGTGATTACTTGCTTCATTTCTCCCGTGGTATACACAAACTGTGCTGTAAGGGTGCCACAGCATGTGACTAGATAGCTACAGGGAGAGAAAGTTAAATAGGTCTGAAGTGTAGCAAACCTTTAAGTTAAGATGAAGGGATAAAGCAGCTAGGAGAGCATCCCTGCTGTTCCCACCCCATTACTGCCTAATAAGGAGTTACATGTAAACTCTTCGTGGCCTCTCCTTTGACATCTTCCTGGTCCTGAAAGTGTCTTCCACATGTTGTCAGAGACTATCTAAGCCTGCTGGTTCCCTCTCCAACCTGAAATATTCACAGGTTCCTTGCTAGGGGCACACACCTTCTCAAGTTCCTCTACGTGAAGCCAACAATTTAGTGGTTCTCTTTAGAGTGATCACCAGCAAACTAGGCAAAGGAACTGACATATAAATTGTAGTAATTTGGGCTTGTAGCTGGCACCTGTGGATATGGCCCTGGCAGCTAATAAATCACAGATGGGCTGATGAGCCTCTGACTCTTCTACGCTCTGCAGGCAGTCAGCACCAGAGCAGGATCTGTCTCTCAGGTGCCCCACCCTGTGCTCACACTGCCTTGAGGGAAATGTCAAGCAGCCAGAGATGGGATGTGTAAAACTGACCTCTTAGGCAAACTTGAAGCTTGTGTGTTCTGTACAACACAAGGCTAATGCTGCTGGTCAGGGAGAGAGAGGAAGGAGCACAACCACCTTCCCAAGAGCTGTCTTTCCTGACAGCTTTGATGTGCTCAAGGAATTGCTATGACAGCCGTTGGTGGGCAGGAGTTCCTTGCTGCTGGGCACTTTCTCTGCCAGTACCTAGTTGAGGCACCATGTATTCCCTTCACTGCTACTGCCTGAAAATTTCTGTCCCCTTTCTAGTCCCGCAGCCATTCCTTCCTCAGCTGTGCCCCCCCCTCCAATATTGTCTTCCCGTTCTCCTTGGGCACATTTTGTCACATCCACGTATTCCATGCATCAAGATTCTTCATCACGGACGTCTTAAAAACATTTTTTATGGAGGTTCCTAGTGCAAGAGCTTCTGTGCTGTGGCAAAAGGTGCTCCCACATCCACTTGTATGCTGTCTATAGGCTGCTTGACTAGTACTCTCCTTAGCAAGTCTTTCTATTTCCCCCTGTGATGAATGCACTCAGCAGCCTTTAGACACAAACTGTTGCTGAAGTCTGAGACTAAGACTGGACCTAGCAACACCTAAGTTCCATCAAGAGTTCAGAATGTAAGGGGTCCACTCTGAATTTCATGACTCACTGGAAGGGTCTCCATAACCCATCCGTGTCTCTGGTGTAAATAATTCTAAATTTATTCTAATTCAGTGTGCCTTTCTATGTTTCATCTATGTAGTAAGTAATAGAATGGACTTTGCCATCAAACTTTGGTAAGTTGCATTTTTGTAAATTCATATTAAAACCATTTTTGCTAACACCTCTGACAGTGATTCCCTAAGTGACCTGACCTACTCCTTTGTGACACTCCTGATAAGGTGTTTACTCACTCAAAGGCTGCTTCTACCTCTTCTTAACTCAGCAAGTTGTGCTCGACTGAGCTGCAACTGAGCCTTAAGCCTACTAAAAGGCCTGTCTTATTCCCTGACATGCACTTTCTTCTGTTTGGAAGTATGACTCTGGTTCAAGTTTGATAATGTATGTCTTTTATAACTAAGGCTGTAGGACTTGAGTTCATTCTATTACCATCCTACTGTGAGCTTTTTCATGCTAGTTGTGAGTGAGCTTCCTATATATAACACGAGTAATCCTGACTTTAGCAAATAGAGTGCTTCCATGTGGATAGGCATTGGTCATGAGGATACATGAAGGCATGGTTTTTAGGCTGGCACTGCTAGCTCTGCTTCTGTTTCTCGTGTTCTTGCCCAGTGAATTTGCCCTTACCCTTTGCAGTCGCTGTTGTGAACCAGGAGGTCACACTCTGAAAGGACTGGCCTGTGTGAGCACTGCAGACGCATTCCCAGCCCGATGGCATCCACACGGCTGCTTAAAACTCATGTTTTATGCAGGGGCACAGTTATTACGTGTGTAAACCCAGCTTACAGCCCACATCCCCTTCTCTACAGTGGCATTTTCTCATGGTGATTAATACCACAATCAGCTTTGCTTGCTGCTGCAATAAAGCTCAAATTTGGGAGCAGACAGTCTGCCTCACTCTGCTGATAACTGAGAGCTGAAGGCATTGCCATCTGAATCTTATGATGATCTTCAGCCAGGTCTTAAAATATTTTCTGCTATTGCCATCCAATATAACTGTTTTATGAATAATGGTGCAGTGATGCTTGAGGGGACACAGATTTGAAAGACAATCTATAACTGCAAATGAATTCACCCTTTATTGTGCACAAATATAAACACTGAAAAAATTGATGACTTTTCTTTCAAACATAAGTAGTTTGTTTAGGTGATGATCCACCCTGAGAAGCATTGCTTTCTCTGCATCTGCTCACAATTTATGCGTTCATAAAACAACAAACTACTAATTCTCAGCAACCGTGGAGAGGTAGAATAGTGGTTTCCTCTCTTACATTCTTTTTGAAGACATCATCCAAATTTGATTTTTTTTTTTCCCAAGTTCATGTGTTCTCAGTCTTACCTCAATCGTGAATTAGGGCTGACGCCTTATCACCCTCACAGTTCAAATCAGAGAATCGTGTCCATTTTGCGGCAGCTCCCGGGTGTTTGGGATGGATGTGACCGGGCTGCAGCACAGCTCTCGGACCCTCTGTCCTCGCTGCCCTCCTCCGCTGGCCGCAGAGCGGTACTGCCTGCATCCCTGCTCCGACCCTCTGCTTAGTCCTTCCTGAAGCATCCACCAGCGGCCTGCCGCATCCCTATTTCTCCCAGTGCCCACTAGATGACGCCTCTGATTTTAACAGGAGCTCGTAACCGTAGGAGTGGAAGATTTCACAGCTTTGCTCTTAATTTTCCACGTTCTATGTGTGTGTGTGTATGTGTGATGCAAGGAAGACTCAAGATTAAGTAAGACAGGAAAACATCTTCACTGGTGTATATTTTCAAGGGCTCTGAGGGGGCAGAGATGTATTTTGTACTTTCACACCCTGTCTCTTCCTGGCTTGTGGAATACCAGATTGTAAAGAGACATTGTTAAATAACCTACTGCAAATACAATACTGTTGACACGTGCAACCTGAGACCAAACTCAAAAGGAAAATTAAGAACCAACAACAACATCAGCAAACAGGTACATTGCAGGCACTCTGTGCTGTAGTGCATACCTTGTGTATAGATGCAGGAATAAAGGAAATGGACAGCAGAGTTCTCAGCTGCCAAAGTCCTCTAAGCTGCTGATAGGCCTCAGAAATGCCTGCAGCAGAGCTAAGTCAATGCCCTAGTTAAAGAATAGCAAGGGACACTCCTTTTCACCTACCTGCCTTTTTTTTATATATATTTGAGTCCATAAAATCAAGACAGGATTTTGTTTTAAAGTTACAACATGTAGTTAAGACTAATGTTAAATACAGACCATAAAAATAGATTGACCAGTCATTGTTACTAGTTACAACAAGTTCATTTATTTAAATTATCTTGATTGGTTTATAACAGGCAATTACAACTTCTTCCTCTAGGAGCAGGTGCTCCTGCTTCATTTTGTTATTTCTGTTCTGCAAGTGACACTGTAAATGTGGAAAATTAAAAGTCTTATATGGCAACACGTTCCTATGCTTGGACAATACAGCCTTCAGTTTGCCAAAGGCTGAGGGTGAAATCCTGTCGCTTGCAACTTGAAGTGTGTGCTGGCTATGGGAGGACTCTGCAGTGAGAAACGGCACAAGTGGAGTGTGGCTGTTTCCTCCGACAGACCTGGGCCAGCCCCTGCAGTGCTTCAAAAAGGACAGGCAGAGGGGAAGGGTGGGTTCTAATCGGGAGGAAGTGAGTGATCATGATGATAGTTACGACAAGCAGTCACATACACCATCATGTCAAAAACATTTTCTGAAAGATATTTCTTTCCAATATATTAGGAGAAACTGAAACTGTTTACAGATCGACCTTCCATGGCTTTTCTTTTTTAACTCTGGGACTCTTGAGACTGCCAAGTGATTCCTGTCCTGATTTCATTGTCAATCTTCCTGAGAACTTCAGAGATGTCAGATGAGACTACTGTTGGCCAGTAGCTGAAGGAGCAACTGTGCTATTTCATTACCTAGATGTCTTTTCTTTTTCATACGTGTGAATCATACTAAAAATGCCTAGAGAATTTTAGATTAACCCAGTTTCTCCCTCTATGCTACCAATTATTGCTACTAATCAGCACTTCTCTTGCTGTTCACAGCCTCTTCTGTAGAGCACAAAGCTGTTTCTTAATGCAAAAAGAGTAACAAGCAGGCAAGTTGCCCTACATCTCTCCAGATGGAAAAAGTGTTCAGGACTTCCTTGTGCACTAGGAAGAAGTAAGAATGGGCATATGTCCAGCATTTTTTCCCGTCCACAAATGCATCCAAGCAGCTCAGGTCACCGCATCACTTCATACCTTCTGAGTACTGTAAAACATCACAATACCCTTACATTCACAGTGTAGGCAGGCTCTGACTTGTGACTCCTCAGATCTGTCTGAAAAACTTTACTTCTAAACGGTGCTATGCACCTTTCCCTGCAATAAGGCCTCAGTGATTCCAGGGATTCGTAAAGGGGAGGAGATGTCTAGACTACAGCCTGAATTGCTTTTCTTTCCCCTTAGCTGGGTAGAAAATTGATAGAAAAGAATGTAATGTATTAACATCCACTCCTTTTGCTCACTGTCCTGTAACATGACATGGGCAAAGTAACATTCCAGTCTGCAGTTGTTAAAACACGCTGTCTAGTGCGTTGCTTGACACAGCTTGCTTTCTTTGGTTAAACAAGACCCACAAGCAAGCCTGCTAGACACGATTTTCCCCATAATTATTTTTTTTTTTTTACATTCTTCTGCAATAGCATTTGAAGTATTTTTGCCTCCGGCTAAAGAGACAAGTTGAATTTCTTGGTCTCAAGGTGGTGTCTAAAATACAGTTGGATAGTAATAAGCCTGTTTTAAAAGTTTGAATTCAGTTAGGCAACACAGGAAGCAAGTTGCATAGACTTTCCTCTGCTTCCAGTTCAGGGCCTGAGCACCCTGTAGCCACGTGCAGCCCACAGGAGATGTGGAGAAGCACTCCTCTTGCTTGCCAGGCCTGAGAGGTTTGGGTGCTGGGTTGGGTTTGAGGTGGAACAGGAGCTGAATAGCAGCTCTGCTTTGGGTCAGTTGTTTGTCTTCTCATTGCCAAGCATGAGCAAGCCTGAGCAAGAGAAGCCTGGTAAGGTTGCTGCACATAGGCCAAAGATGGTGCATAAGCTCTCTGCCAGAAAGCTCTTCATGGGGCGGTGGTGTGACTCCAGAGCTGTTTTGCTGCAGAAAATGGTGCTTTGCTGAACCAGACTTCTCTGAAAAAAGAATCAGGTCCAAGATGAAAGGACAGTGAGTTCTCATCATCATTTTTGTGACAAGCTGTTATGGAAAGGATTTCTGCTGTGGAGTGGCATGAAAATGATTTATTCTTTGTCTTCCTCCATTCAGGGACAGTCACACTTTTACTGACATTCTTGGTAGCTTAAATTTCCACAAATAACATGCTGTTCCTCTTCAGCAGGCCTGTTCATGGCACATAAGGCTGGTAAATTCCAAACGTGTAACAATAACCAATAAACTTGGAAGCACTGATTAGGAGACCTTGTACTTGGATGTTCTTCAGACCATCTTTCAGATCATACCCACAAAACCTCTCCCAGAATCCTGATGCTCTCTTTCCAGTTTCGCTGCATTCATGTCCATTCTCTCATTGAACCTAGAAAGAAAAGTAGGAGGAATGCTCTTGATTCATGTTGAATATGTTCTTACGTGCTTAAGCTCTTTGAAATCAATAGGAACATTTGTGTGCAAAAGTGTAGTTCAACACAGATAAGGAACACAGAATAAGTCGAATAACATGAGTTGAAGTGTTTGTTGCATGTCTGCTGCCTTCTGCAATGCCATGCAATCAGAAAGCATTTAAAGAGGCTCTAAAAACTTTCGTTTGGTCAGAAACGTCAAACATGTCCCCTACAATACATTTAAACGAGTGTTGTTAGTAAGAGAAGTGTGAAAGCTGCTATCTAATGCACAGCAACTTGGATGGGGCAGAACCCTCCCGCATCTGTTGCAAAGAACTTCTCTGTCCCTTTTTTGCCCATTATCTAGCCGCAAGACTCTACCTGTGCTTCACAAAGAGCAACTTTCGTAGTGTTTACACAGGTGGGCTAAGCAAGGGGGTGTGAAGGCTTTTGGCAGCTGTGCAAAAAGCTGATGTGGAACTATGAGAACATGTACATTTCTAGGGCTGAGTTATTTAAAATACACATTTTTGGAAGTGCAATGAATTGAATTCCATGCTTGCAAAAGATAAATATAATGCTAACACAACAGATCAGAGACTGCAGTCTGGTATTCATTGCCTGAACACAACTCATAGTGGCTCTTTAAACCTTCCCACAGCATCTGCAGCCACCGTACCTCCACCATGGTCTGGAAGGATTACTTGTGGAGGGCGAGAGCTTAGCTCATTTCCTCTGCCCTTGCAGGCCTTGGTCTTTCTGTTGAGACTGCTGCTTATGTGATAGCCTGAACAGCTGGTGTGTAACGGGAATATTCTTGAGGAATTCAAATTGGGGACTTAGATACGGAGGGGCTGCATCCCCTGAAGGAATTATTAGAGCTGCAGTGGTAGGAACTGAATTTTGGGGGTTCTCTTTCTCTGGAAAGAGAAAGGAGAACTGCAACATGGAGGCAGGGAGGGAAGTGTGGCACCTTATGGCCGCCTTGAATCTCCCAGGCTGCAGTGCTGGTGGGTCAAGGTGAGCACCAGCAGAGGCCCAGTTATGGTGTTCCAGTGGAGCAGAAGCGGAGGCAAGCTGCATGCAAAGCTGGGCAAAAGGCTGTGCTTGGTGAGCCTTTCTATCCTCCAGGATCAGGGGTGGGCACAGAAGGAGTTAATAATCACCATCACTCCCACTCACGGCATTTTTGAGTTTATTGTGTATTCCCCCATTCATACATAAAGCAAAACACAGGGAAGAAGGCAGGCAGAGGAAAAACTGACCAGGGAGGAGGTGGCTGAAAGGGAGACTTGCTTTTCAGAATGTAGAGTTAAATTCATGGACCATATTCCTGGAGCTGCATGTGGTTCAGGGTGGCATTTAATGGTTGTTCTACTGTATATCCTTCCCTGGCACAGATGGACACGCAGTGAGCAGTAGCTATCCTGGCGAGGCCCAGGGCTGACGCTCTCTGTGCTTTCTCCGAGGTAGCTCAGGCTGCTTTTCCGTGAATCGGGCATCTAATGGAACACGGATTGCTGCCATGTGAGAACTACATACAGACTGGACTCAGCTCCACCAAAGCTTGCAAGGGCTCTGGAGAGAGATGCTTTTCTTGTCTGCCCTAATTTTGGGTCCCTGTGGATTTCAGTGCCTCAGGATCAGCCCTAGGGATTGAGGTGGGGGCACCCCTGCTCCCTGTTCAATGGTGAGTAACGATGCCACTTGTCACCCTCTGCTGCCCTGCCGTGGGCTGGACATGTTCTTTCTCCACAAGACGTGATCATCAGCGAGCTCCCTGGTTGAAGCAAACATGGTGAGAAAGGAAGTCTGCTTGAGCCAAAGCCTCAAGATCGATCCGTCTCAGGGTCCCGGTGTAGGACTGAGGATTTCCTGGCCCCCAGTTCTGTGCTCCAGCTACAAAGATGCATTTCTCACATGGTTAGTCATAGAGTATCATCATCATCATCATCACTTCAAGATGAAAGTGTGGAATGGCAGCACTTACAGTTCATCACACCTCTCCCCACACCCATTACTTTTGTTTTTCATTTTCTGTACCTGTTTGAGCTAGGATTCACAAAAACTTTCAAACCTCCTCTTCCTGCATTTTCCGAAGCTGTTGTGGTGCAACACATACTTCCGGGAGAGGATGCTGGGGTATTTTGGCTCATGACTAGCATGAAAAATTTACTTTCCATGCAGAGCTTCCCGAGAGAAAACCCATTTTCTGGCCAGTCCCTCCCAGCATTGTTCGGCCTCTGAGATGGGTGGGCAGGGGAGTGGGAATCTCCTGCGGCATCCTGGTGCCTGCACCCCTGCCAGCAGGGAAGCTGGCAGCTGGGGACCAGGGCCGGGGTTGCCTCGGCTGTCCCCTCGGCAGTGTTTGCAGCAGGCACTCGTTAACCAGGGTTGGGCTGCTAAGCGTCAGGGCCTTTATTGTGCCAGTTCTGCTACCTTTATGGGCTGCGCTACTTAAGCTAACAAAAAGTTTGTAAGGGAATAGGATATGAAACACATAAATAAAAGTATCAGGTATCCCTAAAACATGTGTGGATTAAGCTGGTGAAAAGGTGAAATTTCTCTTCCCCATGAGTTAATGTCTATTTTTCTTGGAAACTGTAGTTTGAGGGCTGCCCCTTCTTTTGCTAAAAGTGATAAAAGATACGTTTTCTTATCTGAATGCAATGACATTTTAAAAGGCTTCCTTTGTTGTTTCTAAACCTCCATGTCAACAGTTATACCTCTTATACAATTTTCTTCATATTTACTCAATATAACTCTACATTGTGTTGATATAAAACTAGACAGCATACTTTTACCTTCTCAGTACTTTTGTTGGATGAAAATCTTTACAATGCCAGACTAATCTTTCAGGAGTGACAGCATATTGGCATGGCATGACAATTTAAATCCATGTTGGAATATGTTTATACATCACCTGGCATTATGATACTTTTTTTTTTTTAACTTCTGGCTTCTAGACGCTGTAACTTTTGTTTCAAGCTGAGTGTTTTTAAAGGTCAGGTGTCTCACTTCTAACTCTTCTTTACAAAAGAGTTTTGAAACTGTTTATTCATAGATATCAGGAAGGTATTCTCAAATGAAATAAGAAAACACTTTGGACATAACTTTTATTTTTCTAGCTTTTGTTAGGTATTTCCTCTGTTAATAATTTACTTGTGAATTCAAACAGAAAAGGTTTATTCTATGCATGTAAGGATGAAAAATTCAATTGTTACTTTCTAGTAAATACAAAAGGAACTACTTTCTCAGAAAAAGAAGCCTTAAGATTAGCTACATTTTGGGCAAAAGGGAGGGAGACATCCTAGTGTGGGTAGAGAAATTAAATTAAAATTAAAATTCCTCCAAAGCCTTTTTTTTTTTTCAGCAATAACCATCAGCAGAAATTATGTCTGCAATTCTGCAAAACAATACCTGAGAATCTCAACCCTGATAGTCAGCCTCTTCCTGCATTTATTGGAAGACAACAAACACGACCTGCTTTGTTTCATTTAAAACTCGTTTAGAAAATACCACACTTCCTGCTCTTCTGAGGCCATTTGAATGAGGCCATTTGCTAATTGGATCCACCCACCAGTTTAAAAGGCCTTCTCAGGATGGTGATAACGACCCACTGCCTGGCACCCCTTGTCAGGAGCAGCAGAGTGAATAAGCTGTGGTCAGAAAGGGACAATAGGTTTAGCCTGTGACTCAATGGAACAGAAGGAGCAACCATGAGTGGTAATGAATGTTATACAGAAGATGCAGAAGGAAAATTCTGCATGGATGCCAGACTTCATTGAAGAGCTGACTCACCTTTTGTTCCCTACTTCTCCTGTGTTCTCACTCAGCTCCTGGAGAAAGAGCAGACATACTGAGACCCGGTTACTTTCCATCCTCCACTAATCCACTGCTGCTGTGTGTTTATTTGTGACAGAGCAAAGCTAGGATTTTGCTTTTCCCTCTTCCTTCACTGTTAAGACTCAAGGTGCTGCGAAATAACTCGGGTAGTAGTTTTGAAGAAACAAGTCAGCTAAAAATCATCACTAGGCAGAATTTTCCACAGAATCTATGAATTCATGATCACACAGAAAAGAATATGGGCTGAAAATTCTTTAAATGGAAAATATTGTGTAGCTATCGACAAGGGTGAACACCGAAAGAAAAATTAAAAGGAGAACGTAATTCTTCCTTTACAATAATGTAAAGGAAGAAAGGGGGAAAATACAGCTATTCAGTAAAGGCTATTAGATAAATTCCCATGCTATGAGCTGCCTAAAGATGAAGTCAGAGTGTTATTAGGATTTGTTTTGACAATAGCTAGTATGAACTTTACTCACCAATATAATAATGGAAAACAATTTGTGTGTGTCACTTCTGCTTGCACATTTTCAGGGATAGGTTCCTGCTGGATTGGTCTGCGCTATGATATCTGCTATCACTGTTGACTGAAAACAAACCAAAGCGAGATGAAAATCCTGCTATTTACAGCCAGCCTGGAAAAACACTACCAAAAGCAGCGAATCCTAGGTCTGAGTGTTTAGTTAAAGCCTACATGTGAACCGAACCACAGATAGAAAAACCCACCTGCATCTATCCCATACTTCCGCGGGGTAGTCCTTGACCTTGGGCTCTTTTAACTGAGAAATGAACTTGATACAGTTGAATGTCTTTAATGCCTCAACAAGCAACATCCTTGCTCCTGGCTTCAGATATTCTAAGTACTAATCTTGGAAGTAGCCCTGGGAACTCAATTATACAGGTTTACATGAACTGTGATTGTTTGATGAATGATGTTTCACAGGAAAATAAATTCTAGTCGTGTGAGCAGAAAAAGAGGCAAAAGTTTCTGTTTTCTCATTGTCAATGCTCCTGGGAAAGAGCAGGAAAGGGTGTGTATAGTCAAAGGAGGAAAATGCCCAGAAAGGAAGGGAAAAGAGGACAGAGATGACTTAATATGATTTCAGGTGTTATTCAAAAAATCCTCTGGAAATAAACTGTTCCAAAGCAGTCATGTGCAAGCATCATAGCTGGAGACTGGAGGGATCTCTCAGGTCACAGAGATCAGCTCCCTGAAAAGTCTCAGCCATGATTTAGGACGTGTCAGAAGTGCAGCCAGAGGTTAATTAGCAGAGAATAGCTCTCTGCAGCCATACTAAGAAACCACTGTAGCCAACGTCTGTTGTACTTAACAGTGCTCACTGTTGCAAGAGCGACCTGAACAACCTCAGCCTTCGTGGCTTGTCAGCTTTGAAGGGTGTTTAACAGGTCATCCATTGCAGCAGTGGATTAGTGGAGGATGAAACACGTATCGTTTCAATTCTCCTCTCCCGGCAGCAAGCAGCTGATGCCATGGCATGTTAAACATCTTTATTCAAGCAAACGCCTTTTGCTGAATAAGTGCAAGTTCATCTCCGTGATATATAAATGCTGCTGGCACACCGACTGCTGTAGAAGAAATGTGTATTGTTGTCTGGGATTGAATGGCTGTTTAACACAGTGGTGAAAACAGAGAGCTGTGGAAAAGTTCTTAGAGGTAATGGATTTTCAGTAGCCATCCTTGAGTTCTCCTTTCTAGGTGCTCGTGTTACACAGGGAGCGACATTTACGTTAACGATCAGCAAAGTGACCGCCCATCCAAAACCTTATTCAGCTGGGATCATTCGAAGGGCGCACCCAGGTACGCTGTGACAGTTCAGTGGGAGCCCTGACTTGCTGTGAGGTTTTTAATCACTCATTACAAAGGGGTTTTAAAGGCAGGAGGTTCTGTGACTTCTCTGCATGCTTCACAAAGCAAGCAGTGGCTAACTCAGTGTTCTGGGTGCAAACAGGAAACAAACTCACTCCGCCACTCAGTAAAGCGCAGGCTATCCCAGGTCTGGCAGACAGCTTTTTTGCTGTTCTCTTACTTTGGCCTGGTTTGGGCAGTGGTCGTGGTTTCAGAGTGGTATAATGATGATTTTGATCCAGGGCAGCAATATTTATTCATACCTTCCTCAAAATTTGCTCCAAAGTACATCTCAGAAAGAAAATATGTTTTCTGTAAGCAGTTTTAATATGTTATAGACAATTTAAAAATTGTTAATCCCAAAATTGCAAGTAATTTACATATGATTTTTTACAACCACCTTTATTTATTCATCCATTTCCAGTTCGGTCTGTAATTCTCTTTATCATCAGTGACTTTGCAAAAGATTGCAGTTAACTCCATCTGTGGTGCCCATCATGTGTAGGCCACTGGAAATACACAACTTACAGTTCTTTTCCAGTGCCTGTTGACTATATCAAGTCCATGGGGATCTCCTGGAAGTTATACCTCAGATACACTGCATCTGTATGAAGTAGCTGGATGACTGCTTATTTATGTATTGCTAATGGAAAATACAACAATTATTTTTGCAGTTTGGAAAATCTCCCTTGAGACGTGTATTTTAACAATAGCTTCAATTGCATTTTATAGAAAGGAACAACTATAGTGGCAGAAAATTTGGAGATAGCTACTGTGATGGCATTGACACTTCAAACTTTTCTGCCTCAGTGGTGTTGATGAAATATTGAAATGGTGGTGATGAGATGGGGAGCTATGCTCCTTGAAGTCTGGTGTCACTGGGATTGCGTTGCTTGCCCTTTCATTTTAAAAGGGCAAGAAAAAACCCCACCAAGACTATGATTTATTTCACCTATGCTTGCTAATAAGAAGAAAAGCCCTTGGTATTGAGACAACTTTTTGTGCATGTGAAAATTTGGATTGTCGTGTCCACATAAGAATGAAAAACACCCAGAAACTGCAGACCTGTACCCAGTACCAAGTGAATGACGTTTGTGGTAAAACTCACAACCTTCAGTGGCGTGATAGGGAAGACCCTGATAACTGTGCACAGATACTTTCAGGAATCACTACAATAATGAGCTGCAATAATATGTGCCTTGGAGCTTTTGCCAAGTGTCTTGATTCCAGCCAGGACAGGGTTAATTTTTGCAGTAGCCAGGAGGAGCATGGTTAGGACCCAGAGACTTTTCTATACTATGTCACATCGTTGCCAGGGACAGCAGGAAGGGAGTCTCTTCCAAGGAGAAGGGTTTCCTTCTGGTCAAGTAAGCATGATGGAGGGAGAGGTGGGGTAACCCTGGTTCCAAGCTGGAAGGAGTGGTTGGATAAGGCAGGTTCTGATCCAGAAGGAGAGGTTGAATAATGCCATTTCTAAGCTGGATGGAGCAGTCGAGGTGGTGTGGCCATGGTCAGGTAAAGCTCTGCAGTGAGCATTTTGCAAGTGAATCACTCTCTCTTTTGTATACTTTGTTATGAATATTGTTGCTGTCAGGGTTTTTCTTATCTCATTGCCGTTTCCAGTAAATTGTTCTTATCTCAGCCCGTGGTCTTTACTTATTGTGCCTCCAGTTCTCCTCTATCCCACTGCAGGAGGAGGGGGAGTGAGCGAGCAGCAGCAAGCTTTGGAAGTCTCAGGGGAAGCACTAAACTGAGGAGTACCCTTTCTAAACCACAAGACCAAGCTTTGCTTGAGCTGTGCTTATGGTGCTGAAAGCCTCCTGACAGAAGGTGTCCAGGATGGCTGATGCCCTGGGCTGACCCCAGAGAAAGAAGAGGGAAAGGAAGGATGAACAAGGAGCTGTATGGCTTTGAGAGCAGGAGCTGTGACACCTTGCCAGGCATGCTCCAGACAGTCATCCTTTCACCTCCAAAACATGGGCAAAAAGTGGACAACATCCAGCAGCAGCAGTGAGGAACTCCACTTCTTGTCAGCCGGTTTCCTGACCAGAAAGAAAAGCAAATGGCCCCTTAAAGGCAATGAATGGCTTTCCTAACTTGGCATCCCTTCAGACTCTCAGGCCTCCCATATAACATCTCTGGAAAGCAGAACAAGTGGCAACACAGAGTATGCTAATGAAAGACAAATCCCATCCCTTAGCAGAGATTTTGGTCCCTGAAGGGAGAAGTGCCAGCATCTTCATGGAGTCTGTAATGACAACCTCACACTGCGTACTGGCTCTGGGTGGCACGTGGGTGTAATCATGAAGGGCATCGGCATTAGCTTCTGAGGTAAAATTCTGTTTAAGTAGCTTGCCTCTTTAAAGAATTATCATCTTAATTTTGGTTGATTTCTAATTTCTCCATAGCTTGAAATCACCCAGGTTTCTTTCCTTTGCTTTTTTTTAGGTAGACGCTCTTTTGTTCTGCCCAAACACTTCATTTCACAAGAAAAAGAAGGCCTGATCAAACTTGCCTCAGTAGATGTCTGACTCACTTCTGTTGGGCTCTTTCCACTTTGGCAAAAGGCTTCAAAACCTTTATGCACGCTTTAGACCTGAAAAGAGCGGGTGAGGTGTTTAATATGAGAGACAGTTCTCTTGCAGGGCAACAAGGTGGTGAGAAGGAGTCTGTGTTTAAGGAAGACCAGAGTGGTAGAGCTGACGCACTGAAAGTGATATTTGTATGCTGAATTTCTTTCAAAAGTAATGAGTTGGGTGACTCTTTCTGTTGTAACTGTTTAAATATTTGAATTCTTCAAGACTTTTTGGTGTTCAGACATGGAGTAGGAACAATGGAGAAGAGGAAATAACATTAGCAAATGTTTTTCTCAGACTTTGATGCTGTGACGGAAAAGCTCATAAATGATCTATGGTCCATTGAACCTTTTCCAATACTACTTGTAACTTTTAATGACTATGAAGTGCACTCCATGGGTTTTAAAATGAAAATTGTTGAAAAGAAAATTCTTTGATTTGGAAGGGAAAGAAAGTCATAATTCCACAGGGAGTCTCAATAAACTTAAGTGAGACAATAGAGAGGGAAGATTGTACAACTGTTTGTATAGCTGAATGTATATTAGTTTTCTCAGATGTATTGACTTTATTTCCAGTCTGGAATAGCTTAACTTCTAGAACACTAGTATAACAAATGTACAAATTTATACCCTCACTAAAAATCTCTTTCCATGCAAAGTGCCTCAAAAATATAAAAGGAGTATTTTATTATTCAATATTAATAATTGACAGTTATCTTTTAGAAGTGGCATTCAGACAAATAAGCAATATCTCACATGTAGAGTCTCCATGGAAGAAAAAATTGTTGAAGTCCATACCGAGAAAGACTTTCCTGATGGTAAGTGATTAAGACATTCCATCTAAAAGATTTCTTTGCCTTGGCTCTGGACATGATACCATAAAAAGTCAGTCCTTATCTTGAGGGCTTTTTTCCCCCCCTCTACTCTTGCACTGAGGCAGAACCTTGTCAACACAGGAGTTCGCATCATTAGCATGAGTGTTTGGTTTCTGAAACACAGCAGAAGAGAGTGCTGTCAATGGGAGAGCAGGGGATGAGTGGTGAAGGCAAGGCATGGCTTCTGTGTGATTTGCTGAAACAAATGCAAGCAAGAAAGAGACAGCTTGCTTACTCCACACGGCAGAACCACGTGTTTTTGTCCCTGCCCAGTCCCCTGGTGACTGGTGGTCACCTGGTGATCATGCCTCTTTATTAAAATCCTTTGAGATCAAATTGTACTTGGCATGTCACTGAGAGTGCATTGATGCAGGTTCTACTTGGTAGTAAGTGTTTTGCCCTTGTTTTGTTTGCTTTTCAGAACAAGAAAAAAGAATGTCTGCTGCTCTCAAAAGACACTTTCCACTACCCACTTTAATATGTGCTAGTGAAAAACTGTCCTGTTGCTCATATCTTTTTGTAGTGTCCCTCTCAAGGCTGACATTTTTTGCTTGCATGAATTCCCATCACTCTTTTAAAGAAAAAACCTTTTACCCCTCTGACCTTAAAACCTGGCCTTTAAAACAGCTCCTTAGCCATTGTTAGTGCTGCTCTATTTTTCTGCTAGGTGTGTTCCTAATTTTCAGTATTTCACTTGTGAGTGACTATTCAAGGATATGATGCAAGCAGAACTTCAGGAAGTTGCCACCCATCAGCTGGGACACTGCAATGTCCATGGACATGTCCCGAGTTTGCTCCCGCTGCAATCTAATTGGACATAACCCACCCTGCCTCCCTTGCTTCTTACTTGTGATGTGATATTCCACCGCAGGCAGCATCTTCCTGATACCCTTCAACTCCTTTGACCTCATCTGGTAACGTGTCAGTGTGATCCAGAAAGCAAAGCGCTTGCAGTTCTCATTGATTTCTCCCCTTTTCCATTTGGGTGTACACAGTTACAGCTTCAAGCCTTAATTGCTGAGGTGCCCTCGTGAAGCAGGCAGGCACAACCGTGTGTTACATGTACCAAATAGGTGAGTAAATGACACATGTGTCATAGTGGTATACACTGTAGCCGGGCAAACACCGTGAAAAATCCCTTCTACAGTGAGGTATTCAACTGCTAAATTCTTTGGCTTTACCCATGCTGAATTTGTTTCTTTCTATATGAATTTTTTTTCTTCCCAGAGATGTTCTACTCATCAGATTTTATTGGCACATGTGTAGGTGTGGAGAAAACTGTACATGTAAATATTCACTGAGACTGAATTTTCAATGCATAGAAGTACCTATGTGAGTTGTAGGTGCTGGATCATTCAACTCCTAAGTGTCAGATCCTCAGGAGTGTTTGCCTGGTGCCTTCTATGTGTCAAGGGAAGGCAATGTTTGTGAAAGCAGCTCAGAGACAGTCTTTTAGCTCCTTGGAACTTTGACTAGTGTATGCCAATACAATCCTGAAGAGCAAAAAGGTTGTCAGGCTACTAGACCTGCAAGTCATCTTAAATCTCAAATTGTGTCTGCTCCAGTCAAATCAGAAGGGTAAGAAAAAGCACGAGAGAGCTCCTTGAACTTGTGGTAACTCCTGCTAGTATCCAGCTGTGCCACTTGGAAGTGTTTATTTTGTGGTATGTGCTTTTCTCCCTGGAAGCTTGTCAAGTGGCAAAGTGGGATCTTTGCTTTCTAGGAAAAGTATTTTTTGGGTGATAAAATTAAACACTGTCACTCACTTCTCTTCCAGAACATTATTGTAATGAACAGTTTTTCTAAGACACAATTTTGACGGTAAGCTACTTTGTCCATCAGTTAAAACAAAAATTACTGGTTTTAAAAGCTTGTGATTATGCTTTAAAAACATGCAAGAATGACAGCCCATCAAAAACATTAAAGTAAAACATAATGCAACTGTATGTTGCTTTATTTGAAAAACGATTTGCTCTTTTTTACTTGGAAACCACAACCTAGTCCTCTTCCACGACCCATTTTTTTGTGATGTAAAGATACCATATTGCTTCACGCATGAAAGTTCCTGATACTGTAGCTAACATCCAGGATATTGGCTTGGACTTGCTCTGCCATAATTGATTTACTGCCGTGGGTGAGAAACCACACGGAACAGCCTCTGAGCGTAATTATGACCAATTGCACCTGCATTCCTCAAAGCAAATGCTACCAAAAATCCCAACTCAGCATAATTCCACTCTCTGTGGTACCTGAAAAGAATAAATCACTGAACGGCTTCATGGAAAGAATTTTATTTCTGAGAGGAAATCAACGTTTTTCATAAACTGCTCCACAGTTCAGGGAAACATGGGAGCCAAGAAATTAAAGAGCCCATGTGAGGCGGTGGGCTTGGGCTATGCTATTTGATTTGTCTCACTGTGGTCACACCTCAGTTGCTCAGAGGAGCCTTTGGAAGTGTAACAGGACCCTTCATTGTGGTGTGAAGTCTATCACGTTGAAGCAGAGAAGATATATCAAAAGGTAATTTTTCCTCTACTTTTTTCAAAAAAAATTATTTTAAGAAATGTTTTGAATTACAAGGCAACTAATTTTGTTTCCTAACCCAAATCTGTATCCTTATGTGCCTTTTGGGACAGTGGTAGTTACATTTTCTAAGGTTGTTTTTCTAGATTCAAAATGTAGCTTATATTTGCTTGTATTTGATTGCAAAATTCACTGTGCTGTTTTCTTATATTTGTTTGAAAGTAGGTAAGAAGCACATATTGCAGTTAAATACTATTTGGTAAAGATGTCATTAAAAATTTTTGTTGAAATATTTCCTGGGGAAAAAGTCTTTCCAGTGAAACTCAAATCTTCCTCAAAATACTGGCTATTTTTGAGAAATAAAGCATCATCTCATCCCAAAATACCTTTTTTTTTTTTCTTAATTTTTGGTAACTGGACAAATATCTTTTTGAAAAAGATGAAAACGTTGAAAAAATCCAGGCAGATGTAATTTTTTTTTTCT
>VZTA01004787.1:110171-122939 GCA_013398855.1 Mohoua ochrocephala
GGGGGGGGGGGGGTGGAGGTATAAGGAAAAATAGAGTTTTATGAACAGCTGTGTTTCTTACAGACCTACCATAATAAATCAGCATTTGTCAGTAATCAAAGAAAAGAATGTATCAGGTATCAGACATATTCTAGTTTCAAGCTTCCATGGGATTATTATAAGCAACAGCAAGCAAAAATATAGCCAAAATGTATTAAAATACCTGAGGACCTTTCTCAAGTGAAAAGTAAACCCTAGCTTTCTCTTTGCCGTTTGCTTTTCACTCTTGGCCAAGGCAAACTCATAAAAGAGTTGTTTGGCTGCTCTGGTTGCACCTTCAGGTGGTGTGCACGGAGCCAGGGCTCCTCAGGCCAGGCAGAGCACTCGGGATGTTTCAGTGGGAATTCGTGGAGAAGCACAGAGCAGAGGATGGGCTTGGCTGTCCCTGGCTTGCCCAGGCTTGGCCCAGCCTGTGTGCAGTGCTGTGCTTGCCCGGTTCAGGAAGCCTGTGCTCTGTATTTTCCTTGTTTTCCTTGCCTGTCCAGACACCTGCAACAGCCTTTGCCTGCCCCTCCAAACTGCAAGCCAAATCCATCTTCTGCAGTGCTTCACCTGCATTTTGCTACCAACAATTGTCTATGTGTCAGCAAAGATGCCTGGATATGTTGCTCCAAATTTTCGGCTGGATATTGCCATATGCTTCAATCTCCACTTAGAAAATGATAAGATGTTTTTGCTTTAGAGTTCTTCTCACATCTTAGAGCATCCTTCTGAGCCACTCCTGCACATTTCTGCTAACACATTCAGCACATAGGTGTATCACAAAGATTTTGCGCTGGCTGCACATAATAAAGATATGTGTAAATTAGGGACTCAGCTTTTCCAGCAGAAAATGTGGTAAAAACCCCCCCAGCCTAAGTGATGCGATAGCTCTTTCTCATGTAGACACACAAAGAGGGAACGTATTTAGTCTGAGGTTAATTTAAACTACATCAGTGAACAGAAAAAAATTAATTTTTCTTCTGAAATCTCTCTTAATCGCTTCTCATTTGCAGGTGGTGTTCTGTTGTTGTTTTTTGTTTGTTTGTTTTTTTGTTTTCAGGAAAGTCTGGAAAGAAGGCAAATAGAAAATCAGTGATTTCAGGATTCAGTTTTGGGTGTGAGTGCCCTCCATTGCCATTGAAAGGCTGGGCAGTGTTTGACATGGCTTGCCACGGTGAAGTCTATGTTTTGTTGTACTGGCTGCACGAGGCTGGCTTTATCTGCTGCAGAGAAGGAGTTCAAGTTTGCTTCCTAATAGTCCTTTCAAGCATGTACCTAACATCTGTTGATTCTAATCCGAGGTCCCAGAAGTTGTTTTGCTGGAGTGTTTACATAGTGTGGAAAGGAATTTGACTAAAGTTATTATTACATTTTTGGATCTGAGCGACAACTTGTATGCACCTGACGTGTTGTCTTTCCTTTCGTCTCTTGTCCCTCAACATGTAGACGACTTAACGAGCCAAGAATAACTCTCTCGTGAAGATCACAGAATCACAGAATGGCTTGGATTGGAAAGGATCTTAAAGAGATCCACCCCCTCTGCCGCCCTTGGGCAAGAACATCTTTCACTTGACCAGGTTGCTCAGAGCCCCGTCTAGAAAAAAATATTGTCATGAATTGCTGCAGGAAAACCATTCAGCAGCCCAACACTGTGCTTCTCTTTCACAAGTAATCCCTGTCAGAGGTGTAATTCCAGATTGTCATCCTTGTGAGGCAACCACTGCAGGGCCCAGTTGGCAGTGGCCTGTTGCACAGCCCAGGAGAAAAACCTCAAAAATCATTTCCCATAAACTCTAGCTGAACCTAGTAAAATATGGGCCACTCTGCATGCTGCAGTAAATGAATGTGACCTCCATTTATCTTTCATATTATAAATATTTTCTGTGGTTTAAGGCATTCATTGCTTCCTTTTGCTGTCAAGGAAATGAAGGAAATACATTTCAGTAGCACTTTACAGAACATACTTACCTTCAGTCATTGCTGTAAACATGCAGTGATCATATTTTCCCAGTGCAAAATAAATCAGAATGTTTTTCCAGTTAGCTCACCCAAGTCTCAACTGAAGTTATGACTAGTGTCAGTTTTTCCCTTGTTGGTAAACTTCTTTGCTACATCACATTTTTAATGCATTTTACTATTTCACAGTTATAGTTAATGATGTGTTGGAATAAAATCAAGGTCTGCTGAGTATAATTTTTCATGTTTTGTTTAGAACAGCATGGCTCCCATAAATAATAGTGGGATTTGTAGAGTGCCCCACCTTTGCAGTGCTTAAAGTCCCGAACAGAGGAATGAATGCAGGATTAGAGGTGCCAGTCATTGGCATATAATCACAAAATTAAAAAATGTAACACGATCACATGGCACCTAGGGAGAACAATAATAAGGAAAGACCACAGAACCAGCATGCAGGAAATAGCTTAGAGGTCAAGCAGAGCTGGAAGGACGGTCTTTGAAAGTGGAAAGGGGTGAAAGAAGACCAAAGAAAGGCGTGAACATGCCGAGTAGTCAGCTGCAGTAGAAGCAGGACTAGCTGCAGGTCTCAGGCACTGCAGAGGTATGTAGGCACAAGCACACTCACTCACATATTCTGGGGATTACTCCAGACCTTTGGTACCCTTAATTTGCTGGGATGATGTTAAGAAAGAAGTCATTAAAATATCACGGCCGTACTAGGGCTGCTTAGCAAATGTATAGCCTTCAGTGGTGTCTGTGACTTTCAAAGCCCAGGCTGATGCCCAAGGCAAGCACTAATATCTCTGGCTAGCTGGCCTTGAGGTTGCTTGCCTGCTGTTGACCCTTTACAACCAGGCCAGTGTGAGCATATGGTAGTCTGCATATGGCCTAAATTTCTGCTGGTTTTTTTTTTTGCTTCCTACTCCTTCTGTTGACCTTTTTGTCCTTGCTCCCTCTTTCGAGTCTGTCATCACCCCTTTCTCCTTCTGAGAACACAATTTCATCCTCCTCTCTTTCTCTTGTGCCTCTGTCACAGCTTTCTTTCAGCATGCTACTGCCACAAATCCTTTTCTCAAACCTTCTCTTTCATTTCTCAACCACCAGAAAATATCACCCATGCAATGCCTTGTTGCTTCCCCAGCCTATCTGGCTCTGGGTGCTGACGCGCAGAGTTTTCCTCGCACTGTTGCTCCCTCCCATGATCCCCACAGGGATGAGCTCTCCCCCCACTCACGCTGCCAGCCATGCTGCAGAAAGCCTGGGCAGGAGTCCTTAACCTGCTCTACTTTCTTGGCTCCTCTGCCATGGTGAGCTCTGCTGTGTGGAAGTACAAAGCACACGGTGACAGTGACAGCGGTGGTGAGGGAGTGGCTGGAGAAAAAGCATCCAGGTGAAAACTGCTCCCTTATCACATTGCTGCAGTGAAGCCTTGAACCAGAACATACATGATGAACTGGCTAATTTGAATGCAACTGGTTTAAGTGGGTTTAGATTTCAACTAAAAATACTCACTCAGCCTTGGCCACAATCCTTCATATTGTGTCTGTAGAGTTTATGGAAACACAAAGTTAATTGCTCTTGTGTTTCCAGAACTTCTATGGTATTTAATTTAAGATAACACATGAGGAAGTGTGTTTGCAGTTGAACTTAAGTTCTTTTTTACCTCCTCAGTTTATAGTACACAAATGTTATTTTTACAACAAATTCTTCCTGGTCACTACACAGTAACTGACAGATCTGATGCAGACTGAACACAGAGGTTGCTCCTCTTGACGTCAGTCACTCTCCTGGCTGGCACACCGCTGTGATAGCCCTTCTCGTTGCAGTATAATTGTTCTAAGGGAAAGCAGAAGGCTGTATTGCCCGGGGCTACTGGTTTGACATCGTTATCAGTAACACATAGTTGGATATTAAAGAAAAGCATGGCCATAAACATTCAAAACAGAGAGACTTAGGTGCTAGCGAATTTTGGGAAAACCGTGCAGAATGCTCTTTGATTTAAATATAATGGGTCTGCAAAAGTGACAGCCCTGATTCACCTCTCTGAACTAATAATGTCAATTTTGCCAAGATCATGGTGTGTTTTTGGCTGTTTTATGAAGGTGCCGTATCAATGATGAAAGTGAATAGTCTGACAGCGTAGCTAACTTGTGCACTGAAAATAACCCCAACCAATCCCCCAAACTTGGAAACAGCAAAGGAAGAGAAGCAATGTTTGTGGCTGATCTTGAAAAAAAGGAGATAAAATGAGACAAGCTTAGGTGAATCTGATTATTTGCCGAACTCTGGCTGGAGACTGTTAGGCTGTAAGACTGCCTAGGAGGAGTGAAAAGGGCCACCTTAGAGGTGGGGTATCTCAGGAAAGTAAGTGCAAACCTTCTAACATGACCTAAGAATTACTTGTTTATACTTCTGTAGGAGTAATACCTAAGATGTCAGGCAATATGCATTAGCTGTGCCTTTATCTGCGTTTCCTGTCAAGAAGGATCAGGCTTTTTTAATCCATAGGTTTCCCAGACAGCTGATGAAATCTCTGTCACTGGAGAGATAAACTCTGTAGGGCCAAGCAGTCTGACTTCACTTCAAAATTGGCCCTGCTTTGAGCAGAGGATCAGATCACAAGCAGCCGGGGTCCCATCCAATCTATATTATTCCAAGTCTCTCTATATTGGCCCTACCTACTTTCTGATGTACGGTTTCAAGGATAAAAACGAGAAAACCCCAAACAATTCCACATTAAAAATAGGATTGGGATTTCTTAGAATTATTTTTCGATGTGTTGAATTATTTATTTGTTTCAACTGTGGAAAATTCCAATGCAGAGTTATGTCTGGCTTCTATCACACCGAGATTTTTGCATTTAAAAAACATAAACTGTGAATTAGCGGGTTTGTAAATTATGTAAGAAGTCATACACAGAGATGAAATACGCATTGTTTATTAATTGTTGGTATTGATTATCTGTTTCAAAACAGATGCAGAGGTAAATAGCATGGTAACACAAAATGTTTGGTTCTTCCCCTTTCCACTGGTGTATGGAGCAGAAAAGCGGGAGCTGAGTTTATGGAAGTAGTACCTCTATCCATGCAGTACCTTCAAAAATCTGGAATGAGTGTCTTCAGCCAGAAGAGGAAAAGGAGACAATAGGTTTTTCATTGGTACAACCCCTAGACCACACCTTGACAACCACTTTCTTGCCCATTGGACAGAAGATATTGAAGGCCAAGGAGCCTTCTCACAGAGATCTGTAACAATGCTTAACTAGTTTATTGATAGTGATTGGAATTGACTCTTGCTTTTTCAATCTCTGCTGTGAGTCTTCAAAAGGTAATATTCTTTTGTTTTCTTTATGTATGTATGCTAAAGGAATCCATGTATCTCAAGCCCTGTATTTTCCAACTTCCCTTAAACATAGTCCTTGAGGATTAAGTACCTGCTGTGCCATGGAAAATTTAAAATGCCTTGAAACTTTTGAGGTTGCTGCTTGAGTATTTCTTGTCACCTGTTCATCTACAGTTGCCTCCTCTCCTTTGATAGGCCAGACCAACAATAGTTTTCAGTAATGCTGGCTAATCACTCTTTAAAGCATCAAGCTTCCCAAAATGGAAACAGTTTAGCTTTAAAAACATCCTATATGAACCTTCTGCTCTGTCTTGAATCTCTTCTGTTTTGTCCATCACCCCCTTCTACAGGTTGGATCTGAATGATATTGCTTGGGATGGGTGCAGGTCTCATTACAGGCTTTTCGCTCCTGGTTTCTCCATTTCCATGTCAAGCTTATGAACATGTGTATTTGCAGCCTGTGGGGTGTTATAAATCCCCCGCCCCGAGCAGAACCAGAAAGTAGTTCAGCTCTATTGTTTCATAGGAAATTACAAAGCTCACATTAAAAGCGTGTACTTATCTTAAAGAGGTCAACGGCAAGTTGTGACTGCTGATGGTATTGGAAACAGCAGATAAAACGCATTTCATGTTATGAAGAAGACAAACAGCAAGCATAATGCAAGTGAAGACAGATAGCCTTTCCTTCACCAAAGTATCTATTACCTCTAGACAGACTACTTAAGAAAACTTTGAATCTAACCTATGGTTTCATATTACCTTTAAAAGGAAAAATAAACTCTGGAAAGTAACATAAAACATTCTCTAATCAAAACTATTTTATCACAGTCAAACAGCTCAAAGCGGTTAACAAAAGCTTTTCATTTCACTCAGTGATGACAAGCAGAAAGTACAGGTTTGTTCTTGGAAGGGTAGAAGGTAACTAACAAAACCCACAGGTGACAAAGGAAGTTTGTCAGACACAAACTGGGAATTGTTTTATGAACTGTTCCAAGCAGAACCTTAATCATATGACTCATCGGTTAGCCCTGAGAACTCTGTTTTGCCCAAGCATATTTTCCGATACGTGTTTAAAGTCAGAATTTTGTTTAAGTTTTAACCTCAACACAAGCAATCTGCACTACAACTGTTCCAGTAAGTACCTGAAGAGATCTCTGGAGATTGGTTGCCCTCAGTGGCAACAGCATTCTCCATTTTCTGTCATGTATAATAAAGAAAGAGAAGAAGCCAAGAAAATGCAACATTCAGCCTTTAGTCTGTTTCCCACATAGTCTATCTTTTTAAGCACTTCCTCTGAAGAGAATTTTCATGTTACCACATGTATTATCTTTTGCCTCCTCTTTCAGGAAGCTGTCCATCATAACAGCTTTTTGCCACGTTCATTTGAGATAGCAAAATTTACTGCAATATTCATGGCCTTCTAACCTCGTTAGCATTTTATTTGTGCTCCTTACATCTGATGTCATCAGTCAACTAATGCGAAATGTTCCAAAGTCATATTTCTTTCTGCACACTCACCACTCCCTCACCTTATTTATTTGTGAGTTAATTTATTTTCCCTGTACTTCCACCTTCTGTGCAGGAGGCTTGGGTGATGTAATGGGTGCTAGTCTGGTGATGACAGCAGGTTGTCATCACAAAGTGTTTTTTCTGCACCTGTGGTTTCATGACAGCCTACCCTAATAGAGTCTGGTTTCTTATCAGCTGGGGTTCTGCTGAGTGTGTTTCACAATGGTACTTGTCTCTCCACCCTACATGTCGATGGTTAGGATTTAGCACTAGGGACAGGGAATTCATTGGTAATGTCACATGAAGACACAGTGATCCATCATTGTAGTGCTGTGATTTATGTATTTGCATAGATAGTCCTGCATAATTTGCTCGTAAAAGGATCTCCAAGATTTACTTCTGGGAAGACTTCAGCTCATATTCATAACCTTCTTTGGCTCTGCATATTTGTTTGTCTCTCTGTGTCCTGGTTTTGGCCAGAACAGAGTTAATTTTTCCACCTTAGCGGTGAGGGGGTGGAGCCTGGAGCCGTGTGGGAGTGTCTATATTAGTTGTTATTCTATACCATGCACATCGCTGCTGAGGGGGGGAACCGAGGGACTCTCACTTTGGAGAAGATGATGGGTGTGGTTTCTGGTTGTGAGAAAATGTGGTGGGCATAGGGTCCGTCCACCATTGTCCATTGTCTCAGGCTGGTGGTACTTTTCCTTTGTACACTGTTGTTATTACTATTGTAGCTGTTACTGTTTGGTTTTTCATCTCATTGCTGTTTCCAGTAAATTGTTCTTATCTCAAACCATAATCAAATAATTCACCTTTCGTGTCTCCCACTAGAGCTGTTGAGGGTAATGGTTTGTGGTGTTCTTTTCAGTGGAAGTACTAAACTGGGGAATACTGTTACTAAACTATGACAGTCTGGTATTTCTTCTGATATATTTTGGCCCTTAAATGTCTGCAGTGTGGTAAAAATGGAATGTGGATGGAGCCCTTCTCTACTGCACTGCACAAGCTGTTCTCAGGGAAAAGATGTCTGCCTTGCCTCCGTTCCTGCACTGCTGAGTGGTTCCGTGCTTTCTGTCCGTGACCAGCGCAGGCTGTTGTCACTGGCCAGCAGTCTGAATAACTCTTCTGTGAAAAGGAAGCAGTTTGTGATGGTAGAGGTCTTTCCAGTGTCAGCCAACGCCTGTCATTGCTGCTCTATATTCCCACTGTCTCCATCTGCAGCGTATCTGTCTCCACGTTCTCCCTCACAGGTCCCTTTTTAGTCCATGTAGAGAACCTACAGTTTTCCAGTTTGATGTATTCTAGTGGAAGTCTGAATATCAAGAGTTAAGGGCTTTTATACAGAATGTTATACTTATTATCTTCTATGTAGGGATGCTACCCTATATGCTCTTTTCCCTCTGCAGGTGTGATATACCTACAAGAAATCCTCCAGTATCTGTCCATTCCAATAAAATGTAAAATGATAGAATTGCATATTTGCAAATCTTTGCCTCATACAAGTTTGTCCTCAGATTCTTGCTAGCCCATCATTTACATCCTTTGTCTTTTATTTATGCATTTCCTTCTGCAGTTACAAGGACCCATTCCCTTTGTGATTTCTACTCTTCTCTGTACTGTTATTCTTGTGAATCAGGGGAGTGCCAGCTTTGCTTAGGTTTAGCAGTTGGGTATAAAGACTCTAGTCTGATCTAGAGTTCCTTGCTGCATGCAGACAAGTCTGCTGAAGCACTATCCTTGGAACAGCTGTATCCTTTGTTCTTCCTCCAGAAGAAGGGCTGGGCCCTGTGGAACCTGCTTGTTGCAGAAGTCAGTCATTTTTATGCAGTTTGGTAATGCACAGGCCTGTCGTTTTGTCAGACACTTGGTTATAAGTCTTGAAAAGTAACCTCTTGAAAACAGCATTTTTCTCTTTGTTTAAAACACGTCCAGATCTCTTCTAGGAAGCAATTGATTCTTCTAGCTGGTTGCTGATGAAAAGTGCTCTTGTAGCATATGTGATGGCCTGTGTACATTACGGTTGAGATGCAGACTGCTCTGTTTTTGGATTTCACTCTTACTGAGGCACACAGTCATTTTGCAGCTGTTTTGGTGCAACCTGAAGAACGTGCAGCTGCTGAATACATTATATTTCATGTCCAAGAGCTGGTGTGATTATGGTTTAAATTTTGGAATTTTTTCTTTCAATGTTCTCAGTTTTGAATTTCATCTACCAGCAATAATGAACCTATTTCTAACTCCATGTCCAGTCCTGAGAGTAGACAAAGAGAGAGCAACCTCAGCGTATGGCATAGATTCTACTTCTTTGTTCCATGTACACTGTCCTTTTTAACCTTGAAAACAGTGTTTTGGGATTCCTGGCTATTGCTATGCACATGTCTGATGGTAAGATTTTAAGGTGGTGTAATGATGACCAAAAACAATCCCAACCAAAAGAAACTCAAAAACAATTGTAAAAGAGGCAATTACAGAAAAGTAAGTTTTTCAGGTCTCGATCAGCAGCACCAAAAGTCTTCGCAATCTGAGCAAAAATGGGTTTGGTTACATCACCCCAGTTTCCAATGAACAGGTGTCGGTGTCCACACAGAGTTGGCAGTAGTTGGTGTGTCTGAGGCAGCCCCAGGAGGGTCAGGATTAAATACACAGGCACAGAGTTATGCTCTTCCCTAGGCAGCTGGTTCCGTAAGCTCCAGATGAAGGTCCAAGGTAGGGCCAACACTAACACAGGCACCATGTTTCCTGCTTTGAAAGTAGATGCTTTCCAGCACTGTTAATCCACTGTCAGCTGCTACACCTAAATTCATAAGCCTAGTGGAAGCTCTTTTGGTGGAGTTGGATATGTCACATGGTTCACTCTGTTTTTGACAACGTTTTCATGGATAATCTGAGAAAATCCCATCAGATTTCTCAAGGCTGAAATTAAGTTCTGCTTACAAGTTAAAAAGATTTTTAAAAAGTTATGCTGAACATTATTCTGTGCTGAGGCAAAGGAATGAATGTTTGAATATGTTTTCTGTAATTCTTTAGGCTTTAATCACAAAAATGTGATGATTTTTGTCATTAGTGAAGTCTACTCTGCAGCCTCCTGCAGTCCAAACAGGATAGTTTTATGACAAAATCAGACTAGACTGGCGTCTTGTGGCAGATGTTTATGCTACATTTTAGAGATTATCGTTCCTTTGCCAAAGCTCACAATTTCTTTGCTTAGTTTTCTGAAGACTTAAATGCCATCGCTGCTACAATGACTTCTCAGGAGACCTAACTGCCACCCCAGACCACTCAGCCCAGGTATTCTTGCTGTTCACCCGCAGAAGATTAACTCTTTCCACTGGGAGACAGTTTAGGATATGTGAAGGTGCTGCAATGCACGGCAGGGTTTATTTTCCTACTGATTTGTCTGGGAACAGACATAGAACCTGAATGCAAAAGAACAGCGAAGGTGGAGGCAACTGAACTCATTTAAAAGGCAGTTGACTGAAGTATTCTACACTGGCCCATCAGAAAATTATTTTTGCAAGTGAGCAGCTGCCTGCTTCTGCTTCTGAAGACCTTTGCTTCCATCATACACGATAGACTGGATTGCTACCTGTTGCTAGATTTCAGGCAGTTCAGGGAAAAGCATGAAGCTGAATCAGGGACCCAGTCATGATTCCCTGAATTACATTTCTCAGTAGACAATCCTGATGCTGCAGTCAGTGTCTGGGATTGCTTTGAAATATGTCAGCCAAGGAGATCAGTCTAAAGTATCTCCTGACCTCACTCCTCCTATCATCTCATTGACATTAATGTAGGGACATGGCAGAGGAATACTCTCCTGAGGGGCTCTCACAGAGGGTGAGAGGCTGCCTCATCTTTCAGAAGCTGCTTCACAGAAACCATTTCACCTAAAAATATGATGTTAGTATCACATGCTAACAAATAATTCAAGAACACTTCAAGGGTTTTCACCTGTGGTTGAAGGGAATGACTGATGGTGGAGAGCAGAAAAGAGAAGCAAAAAGGGATATGGATTTTGTAGGTTTCCTGTCAGAAATGATGGATGCGGTAAGAACATACTGCCTTTTATTGCATGTACATTTCTGATGGTTCTGTTTTTTGTTGCCGAGTGCGCTGAAAAGTGAAATCTCACGTGTAACTCTAAAAGCTGCCTTTTTTCTCAGGGCTGCCTTTATTTTGTCAGCAGGCATGGGTCTACTTCCCAGGAAACAGGACCTGACTCTTGTCTTTCTTTGGAAGAAGCTGCATGCAGTTTTGGTGGTTACGACAGCAGGGGGACTAACTGCATTCATTAGAGTCAAAAATAAACAGTGTCTAAGGACTAATTCTAGGCTGCAAAGATTATCTGTGAAAGAAGTCCTCTGTCCAGTCTTGAAAGTGACATCATCCCAGGTGAAGGAAAGCAAGCGCACTGGAAACCAAACCCATGATTTTTTTCTTCCCCATTAGAAATGGTATTTAAAATTTGGGAGATATTTATCTTAGATTCTGACTTTTTTTTCAGATATTTTCATGCGTACACTAAAAAGCCAACTAGTTTTGAAGGCAAACACTTCCATCAGAGGTAGGAGAAGAGTATGTGAAGCTATTATCTTGTCACAGTGTTAAACGGGACAGCTTCTTGGCATTCTGGTAAAGAGGAGCTGACGAAGAACTAGTATGTGGCATATTGTTCTGTGGGACTGAATCTAATGTTCTGAAACGTGAGGTTATGGTTTGCATGCTGATGGGAATCTGGACGAGGAAACCATTCTTTCTTCAGTGAGATCATATTCCCTTGTTCCTCATATACCTCACTGAGGAGATATGTGGGCAATTAAATTGCTACTTGTAGAAGTGCATTTTTTGTTCAAGGCTTCTGCTCTCCTGGGTTTGGACAGGTATATTTTGTTGTATTATATCTATATATAAAACATTGTGCAAAGAGAATTTACCACTCTTCCTACTGCTCTATGCTGTCTCTCACAAATCCCATGTCTATACATAGAAACACTTAGAGATACAATTTTAATTAAAAACAAGAAGTAAAATATTGCTTGACTATGAATAAAGTATCAGGTCAGTTGTATTTCATCTCTGGCCAGAATAAGATTCCTTTGGGATTACTCCAGTCCTCAAAATACAGTTTTCCTATCCTATTCAAGGCATCTTACTAGATTCCTTGTTAAATGGGGAGATTGAATTTCATTGGGATTCTCAGTCTACTCTGACCTTTTTAAGTAAACCATAATAAAAAGCACAAGTAGAATCTGACACCATAAGGGTATGCCATATTTGGGCCAGCAGGTGATATTCTTTGATATTTGTGGTGACCATCAATCTGTCATTTCTCTGCATTGTATATGCCAGTATCAGAGACATTAGACAAACCAAAATGATCTCAAACTCTCTCAAATATTTGTAAAAGTTCCCACCCTTTTAAAAATTAAAAAAAAAAAAAACCAACAACAACTTTTCTTGCCAACAAAGAATAATTCTTTTATTTCAAAGATCAAAGACTAATACCCTATGTTGATCTGGCACAAACACCTACATCTTCTTAAACTATTAAATATTTATTTGCTTCCGTTCAAATGCCAGACATCATAAGTTGGAGATTCTTTCAGACTTTGATGGCTGTGGAAGATCTTCTTGACAATCATATCTCTTCCAGGTTATGGCTAGGTTGCCATGTGACATGACTTCATAAGTTTATTTTGGGTTTTGTCCTGCTTGTCCTGGAACCTGTTATAGTTTTGGCATGGATTTTAATAAAAGCAAAACTGGTCATTCTTTGTATTTCATGACAAGGCTGAAACAAAAAGCATATCTGAAAGCAGAGACCAAAGCATTTAATGGTAAATGATAGCAGATTCATCACCAGGTTAGACACTTGAAATATGGCAGTCCACTTTGAAAAGTTACAAAACCCATTGCCTACCATTATTCTCTGCAGAGGAT
>VZTA01004787.1:122988-137190 GCA_013398855.1 Mohoua ochrocephala
CACAAGGAAAAGGTAAAATAAAACGCTGTGTAAAAATCACTGTGGACTTGCAATGTACCCAAATATGATACTCTAGTTCAAAGAATGGTGTTTGAACCAGACTACTGTTACTGACAAACATGTTATTAATGTTCAGCCATCAAATGCTTTTGATTAAAGAGAAAAATCCTATAGCACTGCAGAAAACTATTTCTCTTTTTTCCCCCCTTATGCTATACTGGAAGTACTTAAAGAAAGGTAAACTGTTTTTTATAAAAAAAAGATTAATTGCACCTGCACTATATTTTTATCCTCTTTGGAAATCAAGAAAAAAGAGAAACTGACTTGACTTGATAGTATTTTATCTATAAATGACACAGAAAAATACTCCTTAGCTCCAGGAGCTAAGTGAACAATTTATAATGCTACATGAAGCATTGCACTGAGAATCCCAGCTACGTTCCAGATGTCCTTAGGACAATTTTAGAAAAAACTCCAGTCAAAATACAAAATAGAGAAAACAAGATCTGGCCCTGCTCGTCTTAACTAGAAGCGTTTTGAGTGTCCTCAGTAACGGGGCTCCATGTTCCACAGACCCCAGACATTAAGGGCCAGATTTTCAAAGGTACTTAGAGACCTGAGGAGATAGACAGACGCTTCTGAATTTTCAGATGCAGGAAGACAAATTGGATGTTTAAGACCTAGGATAATCTCATGCCAGACATCTATCCATCCTGCTCGGACTGGTTTGAAAATCCAGTCTGTGTCTATGCTTAGATCCACAGACATTTCTAACTAATTTGAGTATCCCAGAATTGTCAACCCTGGCCCAGAGCTCATGAAAAATTGAAAGTTTGCAGAGGTATACACCATTCTACACACCCTTGAGCCTAGTATGTCCTTTTGCCCTGCGGCTACCAACTGCAGCTCAAGATTTCATGTGATGACATTGGCCTGCCACTTTTGCGTGTCACCCTGTACTCTGTCGTGTTTTGGGTCCATGATGCTGGATCTAATCCTTGCTAGCTCACACGTTCTAGGTTTCCACCTTCAGTTCTCTACCTGGATGTGTCTCCCAGTATATGCTTCGGTGTGTGAAATTGACTGTCCTCAGCCAGCACACGAGTGGAGTTTAGCGGAGGGCATCAGTTAAAGAAAGGCGGATCTGCCAATGAACCCCCTGTGCGTGTGTTTGTGTGTGCGTGCTGGTGCGGCTCAGGTCCTCCAAGGGCATAGGGCTGTGATGCGTGAAGAGATAAAGTGTACGTGTGCTGCAGCTCCTGGACACTCCTGAACAAATTCCCACTATCGTGTCTCGGAAAGTGGCTGGATCACCAGTGATAAGCCAGACCATGGGCTGAAAATCTGCAGTCTGCTGATTGGGGGCGGAAAGGTAGAGATGAAGGTCATGCTCTTGTTCTCATCGTGCCTGTAATCAGGCAGATAAAGATCAAACTGCATCATACAAAATCAAGATGCCAGTCATGCATGAAGAGACATAATTACAGACCTCTGTACCTGTGCAGGATTTGGTTGTAATTTTATTCTTCCAGGATGACCCTGGGAGAGAACTGGCATGTCAGAGAAGGAGCAAATGTCACTTTTTCTTGCAGATGCTGGTTGCAGTGACAGAATGCAAGAGATTAATACATTCGGTGAAGTTGTTTTTTCCACATGAAGTAGAGTGCTTTTTCTTGAGTTACACTTCTTTGGCTGAGCCAAGCATTTCCTGTGAGGACTGGATGCATTCATGCTCAGGCCCTGATCCTGCAATCTGATCTAACTGGGGGAGTTACGTCTTGTGCAAAGATGAAAAGCCCTCACAGGATCTCTGCCTAGGTGAAAAGGTCTGCCAGGGTAGAACTGATTGCAGAACTGGAACCAGCAGCTGTAAACCAAAACTGACTCAGGATAAAATAAATAGGTAGAACTGTTCCTACCTCCTCTCCAGTCTTCAGCAGACTTTGAAAATCCACTGTGCTCACAGGGAAATAATTTTTCAATGGATTGTTCCAACAAACTGCTCAAAGTTTTCTACCTTTTCAGGCTGACTTACTTTTTTTTTATTACTTTTTTTTTTCAGTTTTAACTTGGGCAGTGTTCCCCAAACTGCAGACGAAGCTGCAATTTGAGAAGTTATTTTCCCTCTGCAAAACAGCTTGCAATTTTTCATTTTGTGAGGAGTTGTAGGCAATCCTAAGGTGGCTTGTGGAGAATATGATAAATTTGCAAGGCATACTGTACTTAGAGAAAAAAGATGGAAAAGTTCCTCCACGCTTATTTTCTCCCCCATTTATAATCATTAGGGTTTAAATGCCCCATACATCTCTGTCATTTAGATAAGAGGCATTGATTGCTTAACTGCTGCACAGACATTTCATACACCTGGTTTTAGATGACATTTCAGGGCTAGAAAGAGAAGGAAGTACTGTAAAAAGTGTTCACAGTTTGCAGTGTCAAACTTTATTACATACAGTCATAAACAACCCTAATTAGTAGAAAGTGTGTTCATAGCCAGGGTTTTAAGCCAGTTCATTAAATGTTTCCTGCAGTTGGGCAAGGCATTGGGATAAATAAACTGACCCCTGATTTATAATAAAACACAGTAAAGTTTCAGAAAAGCTTTGCTTTTCCTACTGATTGATTTCTTGTTAACGTCCAGCAAAGCCTGAGGAAGGGGTTAAGTAGAGGTCTTGAGGGACCACTTGACATCTGCTACACTTGTGACTTTTTGATCTTGGTTTTTTTTTTCCTTGCTTTGAGGGATGCCTTACAGTAAAGGCCATGTGTGCCTGCGTGTGTTTCCCAGAGATGGCCGGGGCTGGGAGGGGCAGAGTGGCCAGGGGAGCAAAGAAAACAGCTCTTTGCTGACAGATCAAATGAAGGGAAAAAAAGAGGAGAAAGGGGATTACATGCTCTGTAATCATGATAATAGGAAGGAAAACACTGGGGGTCTCAAGTGTGAAAGCCTTTGTCCAGAGGAATGTACGCGTCAAGGATGGTTTGATATTATAAACCAAAACTCCCCGAGCACCCCGGAGAGCGGCCCTCGCCCTCTCCTCCGTGTGCAAACGAGAACACCCCCGGACTTGTGGTGCACTTCTCCTCCTGGGCACCACAGGCCACTGTGTGGGGCTTGGGACCCTGAGTAGCCCTGGGGTCCTAGCACAGGTCTGGGCACCCAGTGAGGCGAGTGGCAAGCTTAGGGCAGGTAGTGGGAGGCCACCTGTCTCCTGGAGAAAGCCGCTGAGCTGGCCTTCTGTTCTGACCATTTTTGGAATGTGACATCTAGATTCTCTTGTACTTCTTCCTCCTGGCCTGTTTTTTCCTGCACCCTCTGTGGTGTTTCCCCCTCAGGGGGAAGGAAGCACCCAAAATTTGTAAATGCTTGTGGTCGAAAGGACCAACCAAAGTCAGAGAGCCCACAAAAAATCACCAGGTTTTATTAGTAAATTACACACTTGGCATGGAAATTGGTATATTAGTCCCTGACCTACTGTATCAGCACACAGCAGTGGGCTTTGGATGAAGGGGTAGGCTGAAAAGCAAGAGAAAAAGCAAAAGAAGAATTAAAGAACAAGAGAGCAAGAGAGCAAGAGAGCAAGAGAGAGAGGAAAGAGAGCAAAGGAGCAAGAGAGAGAGAAAGAAAGAGCAAGAGAGAGAGCAAGTGAGAGAAAGAGAGAGAGAGAAGGAGAAAGAGAAAGAAGGAGAGAAAGAAGGAGAGACAGAAAGAAGAAAGAGAAAGAGAGAAAGAGAAAGAAAGGAAGAGAGAAAGAGAGAGAAAGAGAGAAAGAGAAAGAAAGAAAGAAAGAAAGAAAGAAAGAAAGAAAGAAAGAAAGAAAGAAAAGAAACAAAGAAGGAAAGAAGGAAAGAAAGAAAGAAAGAAAGAAAGAAAGAAAGAAAGAAAGAAAGAAGGAAAGAAAGAAAGAAAGAAAGAAAGAAAGAAAGAAAGAAAGAAAGAAAGAAAGAAAGAAAGAAAGAAAGAAAAGAAAGAACAGAGATCCTGTTCTTTCTCCCAGTTTGTTATTACCAACCGTCCTTGACTGGTTCCACAGCCATCGTGCTATCAGCGTTCCAGGCACACACATTAGCCCCTCATCTTCTGAGGCTGTACACCCCCTCACTGACCCCACCAGCTTGTGGCTCCAATAGTTTTAAAAAGGTTGTTTACAAGAAGGCAATTGAGCTGTTTGGTGGCTGGACACCATCACAGGGGCTGTGGCTGGTAGCATGGAGTTTTCTGCCTCAGAGGCACCTGCTTTGTGGCTTGGGCTCTGAGACCTCTGAGGTGCATGAGGACACTTCAGTGCATGGCACAGCCTCCTCCGGCCATGGCCTCAGGGCACCATGGCAGCAGTCTTTCCCTGAGGGTCCTGGGGTGCCGCTGAAGGGTGCTGCTGCTGGGCAGCTGCAGTGTCTGTGGACAGCCACACCCGGGAGAAAGCGGTGCTTCTTTGCTCACTGAGCCACACTCATCTTCTTGGGTCACCTTTTCATCTTATGCGCTTCCCTGGGGAAAAAGGAGCCAACTTGCTTCCTCAGTCAAGCTCATTGTCTATTGTGATATTTTGTGAATGAACAACCTGTTTAACTCATCGTTTACCCATGCCTCAAAGACATTTTTCTCCTACTCCTTCCCCTTCCGCCTCCTTTGGCTGACTGACCTCCATTCCCAAACTATATCTCAGTGATGAACTTGCTCAATCACTGGCCTCTAGAATCCCACAAATGTGGATGTTTGAAATTGCACTCAGGTTTTAACCCAACAGCATGGCTCCATCTCCAGGCTTGAGACATTAGGATTTACAAAATGAGCAGCAATAAGGCCACCTTCATGTGAACAAAAAGGTCAATTTCCTTCGGATGATCTCACTTTTTCTTTGAAACAGCTATTTCCCAGGAATGGGTGGATCACAGCTCCTTGTAAGTGGGACTTCCCCAGCCCTCCTTGCTGCAGCTGTGACAGAGAGTTGTGCAAAAGCTGCAGGCCGATGTGCCAGCATCTGGAAGTTGCACGGTGACAAGCTCAAATGAGAAGTCATCTTGCTTTCATGTGGCACGATTTCTGTAAAGCTGGGGTCTCCAGTGAGGACTTAAACTAATCTCACATAGTTTATGAGTGAAAATCCATTTACAATGAGAATGACCCCCACTGACCAAAAGTTTAAACAAATGCCCTCTCTATGCATTTCCTACAGTGGGGATCAAGTTCCATAGGTATGATGTAAGCAGGCCTCAAACAAGCCTCTCACCTACACACAGAACAGAAATCATTTGCAAAGAAAACTGAAATGACAGCCATATGCATGGAATGTTTTATATGCTATGGCCAGGCTTGCAGACTCCAAGGAGGAGGATCTTCTGATCTGTCGACGCAATTGAAAACAGGTGTCTGACATGCTGCACATAAAGAAGTATACAGGCAATTTGGGAGCCCTCCGGAGATTCTTTCAACTTTTGAAAATATGGAGACAACTTCCCAGCCCCCAATCCCATCTTTCCCTCTTCCCATAATTCCCATCCTCCCCCTCCTCCCAGAAATGAGGAAACTGCTAGGCCATGGTGATGCTGCCCCATTTAGTGGAAGAAAATGTGAAAAAGATTAAGGAGGATCCATCAAAATGTCAGCCTGATCTTGAACTGCTGGAAAAAAAAGCTTTTCTTAATTCAAGTGTCTGTCACAAAGACCTGGGTGACCTTGTTTTGCAAGTGAAAGCCTTTGACTGTGACCCAGGCATGCTTCCTGTGTCCGACTCCTATTTAGCAAATAAACTAAAAGTACTGCCCATATTTATGGTAAACACCTGATTAGGCTCCACCAGAAGGAAAAAAATACAGCCGGATAATACAGGACCAGATTAGGTTTCTTTTTTATTTGTTGTCACCAAGTGCTCCCAATCTTTTTGAGCTCTAAGGCTCGTTAAGTAGATGTTTTAAAATGGTGCAACAGACAACGCAGCTGTATTTCATTTATAGATAATGGATGCAATACATGTAATAACCCAGCTAGATATGTTGACTCATGAGCTAATTTAGGTGTAGATGTTACAGCACTTGTGCAGCTGGAAATGTTGCCATCACACAAATCAGTTGCAGATTAATGGAGTCAGGTCCCTGTCTACACTAGGAAGAGATAAAAGGCCACAGTCAAGTATAAAAACAAGTTCTGAAGAGTTATTGTAGGTTTAAGCAGTATTTGAAAATATTTTTCCAACCTCAGTGCAAACTGTAATATGAACCTGGAATTGCTTAACTATATGGTGATTTGGCAATTTTATATATAATGGATTCATAAAGCTGAGAACATGGATAAGCATAAAAGAGCACAGCCTATTGTTTAGAAGGTGAGACAGAGGTGAGCATTTTCACTTCTATTATTTGCTCTGATACTGAGTTATGTCAGCAAAGCTCTCCGGTTCTCTGTTTCCCAGTGTAGTTCTCAGGCAATGAGAACTATATTTATTAATTATTACTATAATTGTTCCTACTGTTTTTGTTGTAGTTACTACTAGTACTAACTCCAGGACCTGCTGTCATTTGTTGACAAACTGAACAGAAGGTAGAAGAAATCTCTTTTCATCTCTACATGTCCCTGTCACCTCTTGCCCCCTTTGCCTCCTTGGAAGAGGAGTAAAAATTTTTATGCATTTTCCGAATCTTTCCTGTAATCTCTGGTAAAAAGCAAAAAACATAAGCAATTTTGAAGTACTATTACTACAGTTCTTGACACTCAAAGTGTAGCCACATTTAAATGCTGTGCAGGAGTGTATTCTCAAACATTAACTGGTGAGTCACTTTGTACATGCCTCTGTGTTCATTGCAGTGAACTTGATGCTAGTGATCAGCTTTCCTGAAGATAATTAACGGATGGATCAAAAAGCAGTTCCAGAAAAAACAGGAAAAATAGGGCACATGTGAATTTATGCCTCAAAGCTGAGTTGTCTGATGCCTTCTGAAGCATAAACACTGACCAAGGCTTTTTCTCTCTTTGGGATATTCATATCTTTCACCCATCTGACTCCCTGGGGACAGATCAGGGTTGAATGAAGCCTGTAGCCTCTGCTTTCTCTCCACTGTTTTAGTGTCTCTTTACAGAAGGTGCATGGAAATATTTTGCACTATGTCCTCTGCGCATCGGCTAAAACTGACAAGCAGTGGCGAGGTAGAGTACTCAGAGGTACAAACAGGCAGATGAACAGAGGCACATAAAAGTACATTTCCTCAGGAAACGGGCTAAAACTGTTTCCTTGACTTGTTTCTACCAACCCATCTGTCTTCACTGGATTTGCTTTCTGTCTCATGCTGGTTGTTTCAATAATCATTGAGAAGGACTATACTGAAAATAATAATGAGTTAGACAACAGTTTTAAAGATTTTTTTTTTTCTTATTTATATGAAGCCATTATAGAAAGTAATTTGGGATCTCCCTGAATGTTATTTATCATGAAAAAAGTCATAATTTTGAAAGTATCAGTTCAGGCTGAGTATTTCCAGACTGGCAAGAAAATGCTAGCCAGACCCTTTTCTTGTGAAAATGGAGACATTTCTGTGGCTGGTATTTGATTCAGCAATTTCACAGCAATGGGTCTAATGCAATTTATCTATGGTTTTAGAGCATCCAATTTCAGTCACTCCTAAAGAATGCCATGAGTTTATTATACAGTTGATATAATTTTCTCTGTGAACACGGGAAAAGGAAACTCTTGGCCAGAGAGAAAGTATAGGAAATTAGAATTAGCATTAGAATCCACAGAATGATATACATAAATGCATATACTTACACATGTATTTGGACTTTGTTGCTTAGTTTGCAACTACTAACATGCTTGGGTTACCGGTTGCTGGCAGAACGAACAGGAAACCTCACTCAGTAATAGGTAGTAAAGGTAGGACACCTCAGAGTTAAACACTTGGGAAGTGGAAGTTGCAGCATATGAGCTATTATTTGAGGAAACCCTGCTTCTTTGACTATAACCAAATGTGACCTTAGGAACACATGGAAAGTACGACAGGCAGCAAAGACATCCCGTTCCATCCATAGGACTATTGTGGAACTGCTTCTCGCATTTCTTTGCAGTGTGAAGAAACCAGGCTTTTCCTAGGCATCCCATCTTATTTTAAGGTGGGCATGAGTAGGGATTTTTGTTGGTTTATAATCTCCTTTTTCTTAAATCTTGTCCTTCTGTTTAATATCAGCTATACATTGGCTGAAATTGCCTAGTTGTTTTTGTATTTATTGCTGATGTTACGGGAAGGAAAAGCAGCATTTGCCTAAGCCTGGCAGTACTTTACTGAGAATGCCTAGCTGACCAACAAGACAAAGCACAAGAGCAGATTTGAAGGAGCACTCCAGAGAGGTTAAAAGGGTGGATAAAACTGTGAGTTATAGATATGCAGCAACTGGCCTTAACCTGAAACCGTGTTAGGATGAGTGGTGTGTGTAGAATCACATCAGTTCCAGAACATGGAGTTCAAATCCATGATGCTTCAAAGCAATGGTTTCTATTTCAATGCAAATTTGACAATGATAGATGTTAATCACACTCCTTAACGAAGAACCAGAGGCATAAAAGTGAGTAGTGTGGCATATGAATCCCATAAAATAGAAAAGAACCACATGCAGTAGACTTACTTAACTTCTCAGGAAACCAATCAACACCTCTAAAATGTGGCTACATGGTAGCGTACAATACTTCAAAGTTAGCAGAGTCTGCAGTTAAAACAAGAACCTGGTTTTACAGAAATGCCAATTACAACTGCAGGAAAAGTAGAGCAGAATTAGTCTCTGAACTGAAACAGTTTTCTTGATAACAGAAGTGTCAAGAAAATAAATTACTAGTTCTGAAAATCAGACTTTTTTCATTCACCGCTATTAAGGGGAAAAGCTGTCTGCTTTAACCGTGATCCTGAAAGGGTTTAATTTACTTGCCCAATTTCAGACATGAGTAGTCTCACTGACTTCAGACAGAGGGTAGTCCTGCTGAGATCAATGGTGGTACTCACATATATAACGTTAAGTACGTGCATGCATCTTTTCAGCACCCAGATCTCAAATGCCTACCAGAGAAATAAGTACACCTGGAAATAAATATCAAAGTGCAAAGAGAATTTTTTTCCGGACCGAGATGAGTATTCAGGAAATGGACACAATAGCTCATATGTGATACATTTTATCACTTCTGAAAAGCGTAAGTGGAATCACTTGTGGAAAGTGCAGGAAGATTACAGTGCAGGATTTAGGGAAATTGCAGTCTATGAGTCTCCCTTTCTCACCAATCACACGTTTGCTGGGATCATCAAAGTTTTCCCAAATGTCTTGGTGAGTGGGATTGTAGGTGAAGTTGAACATTTATAGGCTCAGAAATTTGTCCAAGGTTCTCATTTTATTTCAATATGAACTCATGTTACTTCTGTTGAAAATTCTACTGACAGTCTCATACGTGTAATTTATGACATTTCCTATCAAGATGTTTAGCTGAATTAGAAACACTTGTGAAGAAGCCCGTCTGCAGCCAGTTAAAGAGCATTTTTGTAGCAGAGGTGAGGGCTGTTGCGGCAACAAAGGAGGACTCATCTTACTTTTATTCCAATGGCTGTTGATCAAGCAATTGCAGCATAAACTGCTTACAGCTGTGGCTTTTGTTACGGTGACAAAGACCATGTTTAAGGGTAGATAGAAAGCTGGGCTGTATGCTAGGTTACGATGACCGTGCAGTTTACACGCCAAACAGCCCAAAGCATATTTCTGCAGCTTCCAGATTTCTTGGTGAAGTGGCTCTGATTTGTTCTCTCTTCTTTGTCATTTGTTTTACCGAGCTGGTTACCCGTGTGTCTCTCCTGCTTTCCCAGCTTAACACCATGCTATGCCTCCTAGCTCACAGATTTGGTTTTAGGCGTGTGAGCGCTTCTATTTAAATAAATAAATAAATCTAAAATTAAAGATGCCCGTAGGTTTGAAGGGCATTATTGTTTATCCAGTGCAGGGAACATGGTTGACACCAAATGAGAGCATTTAATTGCTAAAATTCATCAATCTGAGCCCTTTTTAAAGATCAGACATTTTATTTATCTGTGCAGACAGAGATTTAGCTCTCCATTTTTATACAGTTGCCTTTTAATTGGGCTCTGTATTTCTCTTCAGAGACAGGATAATTTCACAAGAAAATGCTGAGAACTGGCTTCCTTGCAGAGTTGAATCATTGCCTGCCTTCGAGTTGTCCTTGCCTGGGTGCAGAAGCCAGGGCGTGAACACTCACCCCTTTGTCCCTGCTGTATTACCTGGGTGCACGATGGGACACAGGCCAAATTTATTTCATGTTTAGCTGTCTGAAACACAGCTCTCTGTTGTAAGTCAGTAGTCCACTCTGCCTTCATGGTTAGTAGATAAGCAGCTCCAGAGTTTGCCTGTCTTCAGATGAGATTTACTGCCCTCTTGAGGTATTTATCTTTCTCCTCCAAGAACAGAAGTAGCTTAAAAGACCTTGTGCCCTTGTGTAGGAAGTTTGTATCAACAACAGCCAGCTGATATAACTTGCTGCACTAAGGACCGGGGTCTGCAATCCTCTGAAAACCTCACCACCTTCTGCACAGGCAGCTTAGAAGCTGTAGAAGAAACAGGCAAAATTAGCTGAAATCAGTTTGGATTATCCTGTTGTGATGTGGCTACATGGCATTTCCTTATGTCATGGTGCTCTGCTATCTGGTAGGATGCTGCAATGAAGTATCCAAGAGATGATTCACGGAACGCAGGATCCGTGCTTGCTCTTACTAGAATACCATTGACAAGCACCGCCTCTGCAGACTTCAGGTGCCAAGTCTTCTTGAAAATGCAGCACAAGGAGTTGGAATAAATGGGCTCCTGGCCAAGTTGGCTAATTTAATTTATTAATTTCATTTTTCCTCGAGCTGGTAAGATTTGCTTCAGCCTGGCTCTTGTCTCATACTCTCCTGGGTTATTGCCTGATAACATTACTTTGAATACCTGCTTACTGGTGTTGCCTGGGTTTGTTCCACCTGTGTTATAAAGACAGCAGTTGGGCTGGATGCACTCAACTCTTTGAAGGCCCACAAAATTACAGCCAAAAGTCTCAAAACGGTTTTGAAAATCATGGCCACTGGAATAATAGTAACCTATCTGAGAGGAAATAACTTGTCATGCCTTTCTGCAAAGACTCTATTGTCTCTGAGACTTCTGCTTTTGATTTTCTGTTAGTTAGAGAGTTTATTTCAAAGTTCATTTCCAGAATAAAAATGTCATGCTTTGATCCACAAAAGCCTTTATTTCACAGAAATAATTTAACTTACCTCATTTAGATACAATCATACATGTCTGATCTTTGATATCAGGCAAGTTACAGTCTATGTATACAGGAGAGACACTTGCTGCCTATGTATTTTATTTTCTGTGGGAGAAATATATTAAACTGGAGAGAAGACATACATTTTTGGTGAATAAAAATAAGAAAGCAATTGGTTAAAATGCTCTGGTAGCATCTCTAATTAGTAGCCCTTGAAAAAAAAGTTATGTGCAGAAAACCATAGAGGAAAAGATATGAGATAAAGATATCATGGGAATCTTGCACTAATCAAAATCTTCTGTGACTACCTTATTAAGATACTTGCTTTAAGAACAAAACATATGGTAGAAGGTTCAAGGAGATAGACCCTTTAGCTCACCACCAACAAAAGTGTAAAATGCTCCCAGCTCCTTCAAAGATTTAAGTAATGCTTGCTTAGGGTGTTTCATTCACTAGCAAACATGGTGATTTGTGAAGCACAACTAATGTGTCCCTGGGAAGTTCCAGCATGAAATAAGACTAGGTGTGAAAGCCTGTCAGGGTCCAAAGAGATATGATTTAAGGGGAAGCGCTCCCTGAAAATGTGAGGATGAGTGTTACTAACTTAATCCATATGATAATTTCTCCCCGCAAAATGTATGACAGAATATAGGGCAGAAATGCATGAGGCAGACATTAGTCATTGTCCACAGGTCATATTTTTTCCACGAATTTATCATCAAGGGTTGCCATGCTGTGTTTAAAACATTTGTAAAACAGATTAGTATGCAAAGATGAAAAGTGAAAGAGACACCCTAGGCTTACTTGCAGATGCACACACACTTGGAAAATTTCAAAGAACTTGTTTTATTACAAATACATCTCTGCAGTCTTACGCAGTAATAGAAATAACTGAAAGCTAGGTGTCTGGGCAGATACAGAAGGGCAAGAATGTGTCTTTTTGCCACTGATCCCGTTATATGTATAAGTAGATGCATGATATAATTTTCTGGGCTTTTTCTCTTTCTTTTGTAGCATGAGGATTTCCAAAAGCAGGGTGCTCTGGTTTTGTGCAGGTGACCCTAGATTTACTATTATCAGCACAAAACCACAATATATATAGCATTTTCAATTTAATCTAATATTAGACTGTACAGAATACATCTGTACAAGCACAGAAGAAAAATACAACCTCCATTCAGCATGTAATCTTGGGAGACAGCTAGACCTGAGAAGAGCTGTGGAATCAACTAGTTAATCTCTCTAAACTGCAAGGCCCAATTTTGGTAGTGAAAAACATATGGGATATTAGTTCATGGCACAACTGAAAGAATATATCCTGGTTTTGGGACATCGTATGAGATGTGCTACAGAAGCCTTTGCATTGTAAGGCTGACACTACCGCTTGGACAGAAGTACCTGAAAAAGGGACAGAGGAGTGCGAGAGGGAGTCTTAACTCTGCTGTCTAAGTCCTTATCTGCTCCCTGCCACACTTGGTCTGTCAGACAGGAAAGGAAGTGGCTTTTGAGCACGTCTGGCATAGTTCTGTAAAAGGTAGTTATGCTTGCAGTAGGTGGGCCAGGAACATCACTGCACTGACCCAGTCCCCCAGGGACACAGGAGGTGATAGGACTGTGCACATAAAGCAAAAGTGCTTCCGTCAGCTGCTGCTCCAGCTAACGTGGCTTACCCAAGGCAAAGGCACTAGTCAGTTCCTTCCAAGAAACACAGGCAGGCACTGGGAAATCTCTATGCAAAGTGTCAAGTGACCTGTTCCTGCGTTCTAGCTAATACAAGCAGCTCGAATCTCAAAGAAAGCCTCTAAATAAGTCACAAATGCAACAGACAAATTGCACCTGGCTATACAAGCCAATGTCTTACATATTTTTTAGAGCTAAAGCAAATTGGTATTACAGTAGATAAACTCCCTTGAAGGACAAGCCAAGAATTTCTAAGTAGTCTAACATCTTTCTGCTGCTATTCTTCCTCTTACCACCTGAAAAAATCTAATTCACTGCAGTCTTCTTAAAAATATAAAAATAAAATTCAAGCACTTACCGCACGTCAGACCTTAGACCTTGCTGCTCTCTCCCTGCCTGAAACTGGATACATTTCTAATCCAACAGCGTAAAGACCTTTCTGTGGTTAGTAGAAGAGGGAATAGCACCTTCGCAGCGCTGTTTCCATTTTTCTTCCGTGTGCTGTTTTCTTCGATATTGCCATTTTATTAGTTTCAAACTAAAGAACAACTGAAATAAACTATGCAGCACTGTATCAGCAATTTGTAGCAGCCTCACAAAACTCAATGCAAAGGGCAGTGGCTGTACAGAATCAGCTATATTTAAGAATATGCCATGCTGACAATATTTTTTTGCTGTTTGTGCTGTGAAACAAGAACAGACAAAACATCTGCTTCCTCATCCACTGATGTTTCCTTGTTTTATATAGCTGAAATAATTTCACCTAAAATGGCCAATTGAGCTGCTATGTTGCATCGAGCTGTAACTGTGCCACATCTTACGATGGTGTAATTCAGTGTGAGCACACAGATTGCGTACTAGGACGGAGAAAAAGATGTAATATTTTTATTGTAGGGAAAAAACCACATCAGGACTTAGGAGAGTATTCCCAATATATTGAAAAGGGGGAATGAAGAGTACATGTGGTCAGGTTGCTTTGATATTTGACTTCCCTTGAAAGTCACACATCTTGAAATTTTCTTCTGAATTGAAGAGCTGTAACAGTAAATAAAGCTGCTTCTCTCAGGCAATCACAGGTTGATCAGGTTCAAGTGCAATATAGAAAGCATGCTAAAAATAATGTGTAGTTGCTGGACCCTGGCTGGATGCCAGGCACCCACCTAAGCTGCTCACTCTGCAGCTGGACAGGGCAGAGAAAATTTTAAAAAGTTTTCCATTTAAAAATGGATTGAGATAAGGACAAGGA
>VZTA01004788.1:328-26140 GCA_013398855.1 Mohoua ochrocephala
GCCATTCCACACTGCAACATTCCCAGGGCTCTGTGAGGTGTTTTTAGAAGCGTTTCTCAAGAACACCTCAAAGAGCAGTACAGAGGTACAGCTGATGTGAGGTGCGGTGGTGTTCACACAGCAGGAGTTTGCTGGGAAGTTATGGATGCAGCTGAATAAATCTTTTTTCCCCCACAAATACAAAGAAGGAAGAGTCCAGTTCCTGCTGCCAGCCAGGACAAAACACTGGGAAGAGCAAGTCACAACTTTGGGAAAGGGAAATTTACTTCAAGTGCCCCTCAGAGCTGCAGGAGAGCCTCAGAGCAGCACCACAGAAACAGCAAAACCACAGAGGGTCACGGGGCCCCTCCACACGTCCAGGATCAAGGACACACTTGGAAACACGTTATCCAAGTCCTCCAGGTCATCCAGGACCAAATTCCTACACCCAGGTCACCGTGTGGACAATCCCAGCCTGGTTAGGCTTGGGTGTAACCCAGCAGAGATCAAAGCTGAGCCCTGCAAGGTGAAATGCGTCCCCATCCCGCAGTGGTGTCCAGCACATTACAGCACCCACAACTGGATTTTCCTGAAATTCCAATCAGATTCTCTCTTTGGAAATCAGGAGCTGTAAAGAATCCCTGCCCAGCTGACAGGCTGGCAGCACGGACTCCTATTTTTAGAAAAGATTTTAATAAAATTACTGCAAGAAGCATTTTTTGTGACAGCAATTTCTGGCGTTTTCTTGCCACATTTGTAACATCGTCTTACTCATTCCTCTAACGAGAGATTGCAAAAATGATTTCTAGCTCTCCCAAAAAATGAGACACGTCTCCAGTTCCTCAGGCAATTACAACATATAAAAAACCCAAGTGCTCTAAATTGTGATTTTCCTGCTTAAAAAAGAACTCTGGGCTCCAGGAGCTGTTTTGTTTTAAACCAAAAAATTTCTACTCCTTTAAATTGAACTGGATTTTCTTCAGCAAGAAGATTGCACCTGGTAAAGTCTTCAATTTTTGCAGTAATATAAAATATTTAGACAAAGGAAAAATAGAAATTAACTTAAAGTAAACGGGAACATATTATGTATAAAAGTCAGATTTAAATTAGTATCAATACAAAACTTCTTGATACTGTGAAATGAGAAATATTATTCCATATTTTATCATATGACTCTATGGTAAGAAATACAAATTTAACTGCAATATTTCAGGTTTGGAGGGGAAAAGTGAGTTTTAAAACGAGCCAAAGGTAATATATTTCCGTAGTGACAAACATCAGGAATAGAAAGTCTTTTTAAATCAAGTTTAGTTGGAAAATCAGCTCATGATAAGGAATTCTGAAGAAAATATATCTGGCTTATTGAGTCAACCATTTTCATGATGGCCAGTGGATTTTAGCCATTTAATTTAAAATAAATAACTCAGGAGCTGGACTCAATGATCCCTGTGGGTCCTTTTCAATTTAGGGTATTCTCTGATTCCATGAAATTTCGGGAAAAAGAACTTACAAATCGAGGTGGTTGCTTGCAGTTCCGAGGTTCAATCTCTAAGGACTTGTTGAACAGATAATCTGTAAACTCTTTTTCTGGTATCTTCCCCATGGGATTGAGATTTTCAAAGAATTTCTGAATGAAGAAAGCACCAGTAATATTTAAAAAATATTTAAAAAACCGAAAATTTTAATGCAATACTCGTCAATTTAAAATCTGGTTTTTCACCGCTTTTGGCTACTCCTTTGTGTGGTTCTTTGTTGTCTACCAGCCACTGCTCCCCTCTCTTTTGAGAATCACTATTCATGTAAAATTAGGTCCAGTACTAGAGGATTATTTGGCATTTTTCCCCCTCTCCAATCCCCAAAGAGATATTTAATGGCTGCTTACCCGGATTTCTGGCTCGATCCGTAAGCAGTAAGGCTGGTTTTGATACTGCTGAATTTCTCCTGTAATTTCAGCCACTTTTCTCCTCTTGCTGAAGTTAATTAATTCTTTCCCTTGTCTTTTAAGGAAGTCAGGATTCCCTTCTTCTGTCTTCAAGATATTTGTTAGGTATATTCCTGATTAAAAAAAAAAAGCAGTTTTTAACCACACATCTGCAGCAAACTCCACTTCAGACTGACACCACACTGAAAATTTTGATGTCACTCACCAAAGAAAGGCACACAGGGGGGGTTGATTGACTTCAGCTTAGCTAAATACTTCTTAAAATGATCTTGGCTTAATTCTACTGCTTCATCCAAAACTCTTTTTTTCCTTTCCTGCAGTGCCTGAGTTGTCAAAATGAAAAAAAAAAAAAAAATAGGGATGGAAATCTGAAATCTTCTCAAAGCATGGTTAGCAAATAAATACAAGGCAATTCCCTGGCTCTCTTAGCAAAATTTGGGAACTGAAATGCAGGTTTCAAAGAACCTCTTGTGTCAATGGTTTGCCCTGGATTACAGCACCCTCAGCCCAACAATTCAGTCACGTGGATCCTGAAGATTACTGAAAACAGATTATTATTGTAACTTTCAATTTACAAAATTTAGTCTTTAAAGAAATGAAACATTTGATTTTAACTTAAAAGGCCTCGTGCTGCCTTTCAGAGACATACAGAACTCAAACCATTTTATTCACATTCTTCTTTTTCTGTTTCACTCCATGGAGGCTTTGCTGCCAACGATGGATTTCACTCCAGAACTGCGCGTGACCCAGCTCTGGATTCTGATTTAATTTCCTTTTCCACGCCCCAAACTCACCTCGAAGGTGTGATCCAGCCTGTACACTGAGACAGAGTTCACAGCACTGACAATCTCCAGAACACCATTGAAATTATTCAGGTCTTGGAAAACCTGCAGGATTTCTATGATCCTGCTCAGCACAGCCACTCGCTCCTCGAAGTTCTCCGTTTCCACGATGCACCTGATCAAAAGATGGAATTTGAGAAACACTGAGAAAATAAAACCTGACATTTTGTGAGGTATTAAATCAAATTTTTCTGAGAAAACCCATCCAGCACGCAGATTTTGGCTCTCTTTCCAGAGAATCTCGAGTACGAATTTATGTAATCACATCTTACATATGTTCGAGTTGGAAAGTCAAGAGAGGATTTGGCAGAGCTTGTAAAATAAACCAGCAAACCCCAAGCATATCCAGGGTAAAAGTGGTTAATGCCACTGCACTGCACTCACTTCTCAAACCAAAGAGTGAGATTTGTAGTGTGACGAATCATTTTCAAGAGATTTGGGGAGTTAATTTCCTTATCTTCCTTAGTCCACACGCTGCCAACGAGTTCAGAAGGCTGCACGGCCCTGGGAATGACAAAACACGAGGTAAAACGCTCAGTACAAATAAAAATTGTAATTCCTGTGTTTGCATTAAAAGATTATTTCTTCCCTTAATAACGACCTGATATTTCCCAAATCCAATCCCACCTGATCTACTCCAAAACACGACTTGAAAGAACTTTTTGACGAGTGCTCGAGAACAGAGGGAAATACATTTTTATCTTAATTGAAATTGGGTGGTTTTAAAGAAGCATTTTCAGATAAGAAAATGACAAAGGAGTGAGTTTAATTTTCTGGAAGGGCAAGAAAACAACTTTAAAAGAGTTACAAACTGAAAATAGGAAGGTGAAGCACTTGCAGCAACCGGTTGGTTTCAACACAAAACCTCCCGTCGCTGAAGCAGGAGAGGAATTTTATAATTTGAATTTTGTAAGACTCCTGAATTATCCTCCCTGCATTTATGTTGTCACAAGTCTGATGTGGAGATAAAACCTCATTATTCCACTCCTTTGCATATTTTAACATCGAGCAGACGGCAAAGGAAACCTCTTCCTGTAAAACTCTGGAAGTCGCGGGGTATTTTTGACCGATTGTGTGAACGAAGAGCATTTTCTTGGTGAAATTGATGCCTTAGGTTTTAACTTTTCTATTTCTCAAGCCCTGCCCTGCCTGGTGTGTGACTCTGCAGTTCCTCGTGCCCTGGGAGCTGCTGTTCTCTCCTGCTGCTCACACACAACAAACCTCTGCAGGTTCCCACTCCAAGGACACCGGGCCCCAAAGGTGGCAACTCAAAGCCTCTCAAGGGGGGCAAACTTGGGGTAATTCCATCATGAACTGAGGGGATCATTGGAGAATGAACCCTGAGATGCAAATGAACCAAACTGATCAAAGGGTGAAGAACCCGTGAGCCAGGGTCCATCTGGGGTGGAGCCTCTGGACTGCCCAGGGTGAGCCTTTGAAGGCCTTCAAATAAATCCCTCCTTTTATTCTCTTATTCTTGTCTGGTCTCTGTGCTTTAGGTGGCCCCTTAAGGCATCAAAACAATGAAAAACAAAGGAGTGAGAGCTCGGCCCTGCCTGTACAGGTCAGACTCCAGCAGGGTGAGCTGCCGGGCGATCTCGATGGGGTGCAGGGTCATCAGGTCCAGGGCCTCGCTGTGCCCCACGCGCCACAGGTGCCACTCCAGGGGCGGCGGGGGGCTCTCGAAGGTGATGTTGTGGCTGACCCCGTCTGCCTGGGCTTTCTTCCTCTTGATGATTTTAGCAATAGATTCCACCCACTTCTTCATGGATTTTCCTGTAGAGAAGAAATCATTAAAAAACCCCCCAAACCCCACACATGTTTTTTAATACTGTTGTAAGTTAAGTTTTGAACTGACAGAGGGGAGGGTGAAACTACAAGAGTGGAGTCCAGCATTAATCTTGTTACAACTGTTGGTTTTTAATAAATTCATGTTCTTTCATAAATGTCAGTGTTATAGAGCAATCTGTGGGGAGGGAATATTCAGAGTTTGTAAATAAACATACATTTGGGAACTGGATGTCAGGCTGGAGAGGGACTTTGGACAAGGGATGGAGGGCCAGGACAAGGGAGAATGGCTTCACACTGCCAGAGGGCAGGGTTAGATGGGATATTGGGAAGAAATTCTTCCCTGTGACAGTGAGGAGACCTTGGAATAGAATTCCCAGAGAAGCTGTGGCTGCCCCTGGATCCCTGGAAGTGCCCAAGGCCAGGTTGGACGAGGCTTGGAGCAGCCTGGGACAGTGGAAGGTGTCCCTGCCCATGGGAGGGGGTGGAACTGGATGAGCTTTAAGCTCCCTTCAACCCAAACCATTCTGGGATTTTATGATTTTAAATGACTTTTGATAATATAGTGAAACCAACTCCCCCAAAATTTGAATATACACTCAGAATTCTGCATTTCTGCATGTAAATTAATCAGGTTTGTATTTCTCTATTTTCTTCTTATGGGTTCTTGCACCTGTATCAGCTGACAAATAAACACATGTGAAACCAGTTCTATTTAACCATATCCTCTGACAGTTTTGGTGTGGAAAAAAAGTGACCCTGTGTCCAGGGTCTTTTCATTGTCTCCAAATTATGTTGCCCAATGTAAGGCCTGGCACTCCGAAAAGGAAAAGCTGGAATGACCAGGAGAAGGATTAAAACTGACTGCTGCCCTCCACAGAGGCTGCCAAAAAAATCGAGTTCATGAAGAAGAGATACCAAATGGGCCCAAGATCCTTTTCTAAAAGGAAAATGATTTTCAGCTGGAACTTTAGAATGGAAAAATCGAGATGGAAAAAACTCAGTAAGCAAAAGGGAAGGAATTCTCTCTGGAGAAGGGGAAGGTGACAGCCTGAATTACAGAGTCACACAAGGATGACCACGCTGCCCAGGAGGAAATTTAAAGTATTATTATCCTAATGCTTGAAGTCATTTTTTAGGAACTGTTTAGGCTCCAGGCCAAAGCTTCCTCATGTAAAGGGGAGCCTCATAAACAGCTCAATTAAAGGCATTAAAATTACTCATGTGTGTAAAGATATTCTCAGGCCTCAAACCCATCAGGATCACACTGGGAAGCTGTACCAAAATGTTGAAAGGGAACAGGACCCTCCTCCCACCCCTTACTGCACCTCTGACACTGGAAATGAAGGTCTCCAGCCTCTCCAGCAGCTCCAGATCCCTCTCAAAATCATAAAAGTGGTGCTCGACCCAGTGCCGGAAAACATTCAATATTCTGAGGAAGGAGGGAAAAAACAAAAATTAAGTTTCTTTTTAAGGACTTTCATGGCTTATCCCATATAAATGAACCACAATCCTACAAAACTCAGTTACAGACTCGTGTCGTTGGTGACTCTCAAAATACAAACGGACAAAGGAGAAGAGCAAAGACTGAGCTCGGCAGGTGTTTAAAACCCAATTTATAAGTTTTAAAGAGTAGTTTTAGCATAGATGTAGCTTGGTGCTTTTTAAAAATCGAATATAAAAAATGCCAGTGTTGAGATGGTTTCAGAAGAGGAAGAAACTTAGAAAAATCAGATAAATTTGGTATTTCTAATGTCATTTCCTGGTTTTTTCTTGGTGTGTTTTTTTTTTTTTAATGAGAAAGCTAATTAGGATCTCCTATTTGTTAAGAAGCAAATTTGTCATTGTTTCTTTCCTACACCCAAAATTCAGCTTCAAGGTTTTTTTGTTACTGCTCTACTTAGACAACTTTTTAATGAGCAAAAAGGCCTTACTAGATCCAGTAACTCCTTTAAGGACAACACTAAACTTCCCCTTGATTTTTCTCTACTCTTCCTTAGACAAACCACCAAGAAACCAACCTCTAAAAGTGAACTCCAACTGCTTTTCAGCCTTCTGCACTCAGGATAAACCAGAATAAAAAACTGGTTTGCCTCTTCCTAAGCTGAGCTCACGCCTTCCACACTTTGATTTATCCAGGTGCAATTTATCACCTGAGCAAAAATCAGCCCTACATCAATGAGGACAAATGAAGGACATCTACATGGACACGTGGAAAAGTTCCTTAACTCTCCTCTTCCCAGTGTGCAAGGTGAAGAATAAGGTTTATCCCACGGAAGAAGAATTCCTGCCCAAACGGATCATTCAGGCTGGAAATCAATGCCACCTTCCAAGAGGCAAAGTTGTGACCCAAGTTTCTCAGAACAGGAGCTTATCTAATCCATCTCTGCCCTTGAGATCCCGTGGTGAGAACACTGGGAAAGCCAGAGAGTGCCTGGATCTGCTGACTGCACTTCCAGCTGAGCACCTCCTCGCTCCCATGACCTCACATGCATTTATTTGTGTCCCAGCCCTTTCCACGCCTGGGCTCTGCATCCACAGTGTCTTCTAGGAGATTTGGAGTGGAGGGAAGCAGGGAAAGAAGAGATTAAAAACCTTCAATTCTCCACCTTCTTCCCAAATCCCAGAGTCTCTGAAGCAGAGGTCAATGCTTTTAACAACGCTGGGATGTACAAAGTGCTGGGTTTATCGAGCCAGCAGCTCAAACTCCCTTATTTTCAGCTGTAAGACAGTTTCGAGCTACTGGAAATACACAGCACGGATGAGAAACAGCTCCCAGAAAACAGCAAAACCAGGGAAAGCACAAGCTGAGAGGCAGCTCTCCCAGGAACTGATAACTGTGGAGACTTCTGGTCCTGCTGAGCCCAAGGGAGCTGATAAACTGGGAACACCAAGGGCCTGATCAGCTGTCCAAGGCCAGCAGCACTCAGGAGTATCAAGGTTACGCCGAGATTGTGTAACTTGGATCACGTTCAAGAAGGTGGTGGCTGCTCTGTGTCGAGGAAAACTACAGGGTTACACACGTATTTATCTTTTTAATCTTTTATATATACATGCACACGGATGTCTGATAAAAAGGGGAGCCCTGAGTGACTTTCTGACCACCTTGGAGGTACTGGCATGTCAGTGTGACCCTTCCAGTCAGCTGCTGTTGCTCCAACAGGCAACTAGGAATGTGTGGGAGCAGAGTAATTGAGGGTTCTGTTTGTATAATTAATGGTATTAATTACTATTAATAGAGTGAGTATTATTAATAGTAATATTAATGTGCCATTAATAGGAACATCTTGATGTTACTCATCGGTGTACTGAGTAAGAGTCGCTCGAGCAAACACTGGTTGGGATCTGTGTCTCCTCCTGACTCGATCCCAAATCAAGGCAACAATTACCCTCATTCATGCTAGAAATGCTTAATTGTTCCCCAAATTAGCTTGGTCAGCAAGACCTTGAAGATTCACTGCAACCCACTGCCATGTGCAGCACAGACAAGAGTCTCCCTGTCTGTGTGCAAACACATCCACGGGGCTGGGAAAGGGAGCGAAACACCAGCAGGGCTGGAAAACTGGGAACAGAGGAACGATCTTCACAGGGCCTGGGAACAAGGAAGGCATTGAGAGTGTGGCCAGCCCTGCTCTGAGCTCCACATCTCTCACCCACGGGCGCTGTGCAGAGCAGCCACGCCGTGTCTGTGGGTGGGGATCCCAGCTGGGCCAGCTCCAGCAGTCGCTGTGACTAATCGGGACACGATTTGGGATATTAGGCTGCTGGCAGACGTGGCTAAGTCCCTACTCGACAGCACAGCAGTCTCCAGCAGAGATTAGTGCCTCCAGGAGCTCTGTGCAATCAGTGCACTCCGGGCTGGCTGTGCCAGAGCAGGGGCTGAGGGCAGACACACCTGAGCTGCACGGGCTGGACGTATTCCTTGCGGAAGCGCTTCAGGTCGGCGCTGATGGGCTGCTCCCCCTTCTCGATGGCCAGCCTGTCTGCCTCCGTGGGCTCGGGCTCTGGGATCTCAAACCTGGGGGGAGAGCACCACAGAGCTGATGGCAACGAAGAGAAAACACCCTCTGTGCAACACGTGGAGAGAAGCTGCAGTTTACAGAAGTTCATTTATATAAATTCAGTGTGGGGAGAATCAGGTGCTCCTCTGCCATCCAGTTTGCCCGGAATTCCCTCCTCCCCAGCTCCACACCCTGCTAATTCGCTGGTTCTCTGCTCATCACAAGATGTCTAGACTGGGATATAAGGTTTTTAAGGACCTGCTGGCTTGATTAAGGGAAGATTAGACGAGAGCTTAAGAGCAGCTTTATCACGCTGCATTAAAATGCTGTTTACCTTAAGTCTGTGCCTTCAAACAAACTGCCTGGAACATTTCTGTCCTTATTTCCATCGAGACTGGGTGCACTCAACTCTCTCATGAGCCAGTTCAGCAGTTCCCAACATCACCACCCACAGCCCAGGCACACCAGGTGCTCCAGCTTATCCCTCATTCAGGTAACTCATTTAAACTGGGAAAAGGAAGCTTGCACTGAAAAACCTGGATCATTGTTTTAAAGTTACAGGTTTACAAACGTCACTAAAACACATGAAACTTGGCACTGGGATCCCGAGCAGGAAAGGAGCAGTTGCAATCCCTGATCTTTCTGTGTCCCTTCCAACTCAGGATGTTCGATGATTCTGAATACACAAAACTCATCAGGAGCTGGAGTGACAGGACAAGGGGAAAGGCTTCAAACTCAGAGAGAGGAGGGTTAGATGGGATTTGAGGAAGGAATTCCTGGCTGGGAGGGTGGGGAGGCCCTGGCCCAGGGTGCCCAGAGAAGCTGTGGCTGCCCCTGGATCCCTGGCAGTGCCCAAGGCCAGGTTGGATGGGGCTTGGAGCAGCCTGGGACAGTGGGAGGTGTCCCTGCCCATGGCTGGGGTGGGACTGGATGGGCTTTAAGGCCCTTTCCATCCCAAACCATTCTGGGATTCTATTCTATGATTCCAGAACTTTTCCATGCCTCCAAAAAGGAGGATCCCTCCTTACCTTTCTATCAGCAAACTCAGCAGCTCCTGGGGCTTGCAGAAGGAGCGGTAGGTGGTCAGGAAAGTCCGAACGAAATTGGGATCTGTGAGGACAGAAGAAGAAAAGGACGGCAGTGGGTTTTTTATCCAGTTGCAAAATATCAGAAATAAAATACAGAGAAAAAGTTTAATGTGCAGAAAAGACACTGAGGTTGTAAGCCAAGCACTGTGTTTGAAAAACACCACAAATGACACCGCTCGGGAAATTTTCACTCAGTTCTTCAGCTCATTTCCCTGAAAAATATTGAACTGCACATCCAATATTCTCTTAAAATCTCTGTCTCAGCCTTCCCTGAGGAATGATTCTCCCTGATCGTGCAGCTGCACCGCTGGAGAAGTTTAACAAAAGTTGCACACCAGTCCCAGGAGCACCAGCTTCCCCTTGCACCCCAAAACTGACACCCAACGTTTTCCTCAACACCAGCACTTCACGGAACTCCTCCAAGGTTTCACTTTGTGCCTTTCAGACAGTGTTTCACAGGAAAGGCTGAGAAATGCTGATTGTGATTTGCATCCACTTCAACCCAGACACTTCGCAGAGCGGCAGGCTGAATATAATAAATATAAAAAATACAGAAAATATAAAAAATATAACCTTCAACTTTTGTTCTTCCTTCACAGACACTCAGCCTGTAGCAGCTCCACTGCTTTAGCCGTGATGAAACACAGAAACACAGTTTTGTGTTTTTTTAAGGGATGAAGGGTTTGCATACCCAAAATTTTCTTAGAGCTTTCCAAGCGAAGCCAGGTGATTTAATAACATATTTTCACTCCCTGTAAATCTTACTTTACATTTAATTACAAGCAGAAAAAAAAAGCCCAGCGAACTAAAGATAAAAGGATTCACTTCCTCACCCACGTAAGAAGAGAAACAGAGCTCAGGATACCTGCATACATATGGTAGGTCAGCCTCTCGATGAGCTTCACCACCGTCCCCCCTTTGATGATGGGAATGCCGTTCCTGCTCTGCAAGTTATCCTCAAAAACAATGTTATCCTCGGAGTCCTCCACCACGAAACGATAAACGCTCGGGCTGGGCAGCCTCAGGGGCTGCTCGTTCTCCTCCTGCAGCAGCACCGAGTCCAGCATCCTGTCCAGGGTGCTGCGGTACTGCAGCGAGATCAGCGCCGCCATCCAGTTGCTCTTCTCCTCGGCGGACTTGGCGGCGAACAGGACGCTGTTGTCGTCCTTGGACACCAGCTCGAAGGCGTGCTTGTACTCTGCTGTGTCCTCCTTGTCCACCACCTGCATTTTCCTCATGACAATCTTCTCCTTGAGCCTGTACTCGGCGCTGCTGTAGCCGGGCAGCCGCGACTGCCCGTGGTTGGTTTTGCAGCTGATCATCAGACCGTCGAAGAGGAAGATGTGGCGCTCGTGCTTGGCCCCGATTTTTGTCAGCCCTCCTTCCATGATGAACTCGTTGCAGCACTGGCCGATGTCTTTGCCTTCCCAGCCGTCAATGTTTTTCTGGATTTCGTTCATTTTCTTGATGGCCAAGTGTTTGCTTCTGATCTGCCGGTGATAGAAGCGACACACCGGCTCCCTTGAAGGGAGAACAGAGAAAGTCACAATGGGCCCATTCCCAAAAGTATTTGCCATCCCAAAAGACTAAAATAATCAACTAAATTAATTGCTTAAATCATGATTTTTTTTTTTTTCCCCTCAGAATGCCCTCATCAAGTTCCAAATAAGCCCCGTGCACCACTTTGGCTGGGAAGGAGTAAAATATTCACATTATTCTTACAAGCGGGGCGTGAAGGTTTTGGGCTGCTGCTCCATCCTCAAAGAAAACTGGCAACAAGACATGCCTTGAGAAAAGGAAATATACAGATTTTCTAACAGGAAAAGGTGGTTTATCTCCCTCCCTGCCAGCTGTGGGAAGGCAGGGAGGCCCTGTGGGTGCTTACCCAGGCCGGCGCCGCGGGGAGTGCTTGCTGTAAATGCGCTCCATGCTGCACTGCAGGTTCAGGAGGGCAGTGATGGCCTGTTTCAGGCACTCCCTGTCCTCTTCGTCCTCACTGCATTCCTGCAGTTGCTGGGAGAGAACAGACAGTTATTTTCTTTCAGATTTGCCTCATTTACAGCAGGGTAAGAGGAGTGAAAAACCTTCTCACGTGGTGTTATCTGCGGCACTCGGCGAAATCGGTGATTTCGAGTCAGTGATTTATTACAGAGCCCCACGTGAAAGGAGACGTGCATGAAACCAAAACTATTTAGTCAGAAGTTCAGGAAAAACCAGTGGATATTCATCAAGTCCAGAAAGATCACCCTTTACCCTTTAAAGCTCATTGCCAGCTATTATTTTGCCTGTTATCTCATCAACAACATCCTGTTTCAAACGGGTTTGATTGAAGAGTCTGAAGGTTTGAAATCGCCAAGGATTCAATGCTGGTTTCTGTAACTCTGGGTATCTTCCTTCCATGAGTCCATCTCAACAACCCAAATTTAAGGCAGAAGGAGCAAGACTCTCTTTGCTCATCATCCTGAATTTTGCCACCTTCAGCAAACTCAAGGAGAAATATCAATTTTTGCACAGAGCAAACAAAGGGTAAAAGAAAGCCTGAAATTCAGGATTTGCTACTACAGCAAAATGTAAAGACACTGAGAACAAATAGATTTCCTTTTCAGAAAGACTAGATCCATCTCCACCACTCAGCAGAAACTTCCTGAATTAAGAAATTCCACAGATTTTCATATCATCTCCATCTCTTTAGTAGCAACATGCTTTGAGCAAAAAGTTCCTCTTTTTGGTTCTTTAAGGTGGTACCTAAAAAACTATTGAAAAAATAAAAGAGATTTTTCTTTTCAACCCTTTTCACATCATTCCAGGGACTGGAATGAGATGGGTTTGAAGGTCCCTTCCAACCCAAACCAGTCTGGGATTCTATGAATTTTTTAAAGGAGAATTCAAGCTAATAAATTGCTGGGCAAAAACATGACAACTTGCCATGCAGTTTTGGATAAACTCTGTTTTACCTCCAGACTCGAAGAGAAATCTTACTTACACTCACTGGCATGGCAGAATCCTTCTTTTCCTTTCCCCACTACGTTCCCTCAGCAAGGATCCCTCAGCTTCCTCTAAAAGTAATTGAGAGAACAGGATTTGACCAGATTGGTCCACTCCCATGTTGTTTAAATTACTGAATTTTTTCCTTTTCCGTGCCCAAACAGCCTCCCTCTTGTATATTCCAGAAAGGAAAGTTTCCCAAAATTTCTGGGAAGTTTATGAGCTGAGGAACAGTAGAGGGAAGGGAAAAATCAGATGTCTACCTCTGGAAATTCTGCTTTTCCTTGCTACCAGCCATGGAAATGCAAAGAACATGAAAATGGTGTGAAATGCAGAATCCTAAAGGTGGGAGAAGCAACCGAGTGATGATTTCAGATGTTGCTGGATGAGAACACAGGGAGTCACGTGCAGGAATTAGGGATAATCCCGTGCCTCTGAGGAGGAAGGAGTCACTGCCTCTTCCACACAGGACCTCGATCCCTTTGCTCAGGCAAAGAGGAGGCTCTGATGCAGATCCTGAAGGTTTTTCCACCAAGGAGGAGAAGTTCTACAGCCTGAAAGAATTTTCAGGCTTTTCAGACTTTAGTTTTATTAATTTTAGTTTTGCTATTTTGCAAAAAAAACCCCTAAAATCAAGGCCTGTGCTTCTGTAAATCATTATTTTATTCATCTCCTAATTCAGAAGGGGGTTTTGGTAACTTTCTTAAGAAGTCTCAATCTGAGCTTCTCTCCCTGCTGAAACTGTGAAAATATGAGTGTTTTGTTGCTTTTTTGCTTTCATTTTGGTCTTCTTCAACCATAACTCCTAGAGGCAAGTGCAATGGTAACAGAGAAGCCACACCATTAGTGTTTTTTAATGTCAGATATTAATCCTGCTGGAGAAATACTTTATCCCTAAAAACCACTCTGCTGTCTAAAAATCTCTGCTGTAATTTCAGATGTTTTTGAAGTCCAACATAAAATTCAAATTTGAAACCTGTAATTAATGGGAACACAACAAAATATTCTGGACTGACCATGACTACAGAGTGATATTTCCCATTTCTGTTCTGTGCTCACAAGGTTGGGAGACAGCCAAGCGTCAGATTCTACTCAGAAATCTCCCACACTGTGGATAAAGGTTAAATTTCAATGTTTTCAGTGCTAAAATGATCATCTTCCATGCAGCATCCTGCTGTATTATCCTTTAAAATAAATAAAAGGCACGACAAAATGATTTTGCCAGGCTCTATTCACCCAAGATAGGAGGAAAACTCCGCTCCATAGGGCACCTGTGGGAATGTTTCCCTAAAAAGGGAAAAAACCACAACACTTTTCACACTTTGTAAAACCAGTTAAGAGGTTCAGATTCCCCCAAAGCTGTGGCAGCACGGGATTTCATCCTTACATTTCATCCTGATGCACTTTCCCAGCTCTAATGGGTCATTAATTAGCCTGACCTTCAGCACGAGGCAGGTCCCTGACCCAATTCTGCCTTTTTCAACCTGAAAGATTTCCAGAAGTTCCAGAGAATTATCCCAAGCAGGTGATGATTATGGAAAGGGAAGTTCCATTATTTTGAAAGAGACCCTTGTGATGAAGAATTTTCCCCTGATATCCAATTGAAACCTCCCCTGGCAGAGCTTGAGGCTGTTTCCTCTTGTGCTGTCCCTTGTTCCCTGGGAGCAGAGCCCGACTCTCCTGTCCCCACCCTCCTGTCAGGAAGTTGTAGAAAATGAAGGTTATTTGGGGTTTTTTTTTAAGCTTTTCTGGACTGTTTTCTAAACTGACTATCACTAGAAATCCTTAATAGTTGAAAATGTACTGAAATCTCACATGTTTAGATGTACTGGAAGCTGTCCCTGGATGATTTTTAAGGTCCCTTCCAACCCAAACCATTCTGGGATTTAAACCTTCCTGCAGAATATTGGCAATCCATTCATTGGAGGTGGGTCAAAATGAATCACCCCTTGTTTTTACTCATTTAAATCAGGATATGCAAAAAATCCCAGCAGACATGATGAAAACAAGAGTGAAATTAAGAAGAGGAAAAAAAAAAGGAACTTGTGCTAAATATTAATTACAGACCTGGTATTAACACAACTCCTAGAAATATTTATGTTGGATTATAGATAAATTCTATGATGCAAAGTTTTCTTTTCCTCCTTTATACAAGTCAATCCTTTAAAACACAAAGGAATTCCCTAAAACTCACCTGCACAGCATCAGATTTTACACTGAGAACCTAAAAGAGCAATTCCTGTTGCTATTTCCAAATGTCAGCTATAGCCACGGGGTGTTTTACCTATTTAATTGAAGTTCATCCCTGTTAGTTAATAATTCATTTACCCCTAAAGCATTACAAACTTTCCCCACACAATGGGGCAAACAGAACCTTTTTTCCATTATCCTCAGCTAATTCCATTTAGGACTCAGGACAAATGGTTGAATATTAAGAATGGATTATTCTGGAATAAGAAACTGAGCTGCAACTGGAGTGTGACCCGAGACTGAGAATCCTGACCTGAATCCTGCTTAGCTTCTTCTGAATGGACAAAAAATTCAGAACTCATGGAAAGAAGGAATTGGATTTGTGTATTAAATTTTTAAACTATGTTAGAACTCAAGTTCAATAAAGATTTGTTTAATAAAATGAGGTTCAAGTGTTCATATGAGAGCAACAGATGCTTTTAAAGATATTTTTTAACATTTTTTTACTTTTCAGGAATGGAGTAACCGGTGTCAAATGATGTTTTCATCTCTTTTTAATTTTCAGAGGGAGGAAGTAAAATGTAACCACCTATTGAAAAGCTCAGCTTCTCTACATTGATAATTATTTTCAGTGAGAAATGAGAGTGTGGCTCCATTTACCTGCAGCAACTCAAAGTAGTGCAAGCAGTGATAGACTGGGATCAGCATGAGGCGGGGCAGGACGTACTGTACAGCTTCCTTAAATCCTTCAGCTGTGGACTGGAAAGGAAAAAAAACCAGGATTATTTACACTGAAATACTCAGAATGTTCACTGGGCTTCCGTTATGTCCAATATCCCACAGAAATATGGAGGCCTCAGTAGGTACTGAAGAAATCAGCATCAGCATCGCCCTCAGAAACTCAGAATTGCAGGTTTATCACTTAAAAAATGAGAATTTTTTTCCAATTCCCAGTAGTTAACTAAGGCAATAATTCAGCTTGTAAGATGAGGAGAGATTTTTCCAAACAGTGGTGAAATTCCTGCCATTTTCCACAGCACAACTGCTGAGGAGGAACTGAATTACCTCAGAGTCAGAAACAAGGCCAGATTCCCTGACACCTGACTCGAGCACCAATTTAATCTGCAATCAAAGAACTGAATTCCAGCTTTGAGCTTTAAATTCAGGAGGGAAGGAGGTAAAGAGCCTTCCTTATTTCACTCCCCACGGAGTATTTAAGAGTGAGATGATGCAGCTCACCCAGGGCTCAGAGCTGGAGAGGAAACACTCCCTGAAGGAAGGGCTCGGAGGAATCTCATCCTGCAGAGATGCCCCAGTGAACCCCAGCACAGCTAAACTGGGCTGAACTGGGAGCACCAGTGACCCATCACTTGCTCAGCAGCTTCTCTGAGGGCATTTCTGAACATCAGCTCAGCCTGAGCAGCATCTTTTAATAAATCTGCCACACTGGCAGAAGGAAGCAATAAAACAATAAAAGAATCACAGATTATCCTGCTGGGCAGCAATGACCAAAGGAAAACCACCAGTCACAGCCTCAGTGCTGAAGAAGGCCTTGGATGTGGAAAAAAAAAAGAAAAAATGATGTTTATGTGTCTGTGGTTGGCTTTAAAAGGCAAAATAGAAGTGGCAGGGTGAGAATTCACCCTCTGTTCTCATGCAAGATGTGAGGAGAAAAAAAACCCTGCAGAACACCCATGGATGGGTCAGAGCTGTGCCCTGTTTTTACAGCAAGAGGCAAAGTCAAAATATCTCACACTGAAGAAAGGGCAGGACCCTGAGGACCTTGAGGATTTCCTCCTTAGCTGGAAGGAAAGAATCACTGACAGAATTCAAACCTTTGAAATGTGAGAACTAAAGCCATTGGGTATTTCTCATCTGCACTCACCTGGAAGTGGAGAGCCACAGCAGGTTTTGCCATCAAGTTATTAAAATGCTCGTGAAATTGTGGAGAGAGAATATCCTGGGACAAGGTTTCATACGGATCAAAGGCTTGCTCCTAAATAGAAACACAGAATTACACACAGAAGTGAAGGATCCAGGATATTTCTGGCCCAGCTGGTACAGTCATTTCCTTTAACAAGCTGATGGAACTTTTCAAGAAAATATTGATTTTGCAAAACAAATAGCGAGTAAAACCACGACCTTTTTTCACTTCCAGCTTTTAATTCTCGGACATTTTCTTGGCATTCCTCAACCTCCCAGTCTTTATGGCCGACACAAACTCTGTGGTACTGAAGCAGTGGGAACCAAGAGAAGTTCCTGCTTTTCAGCCCGTTTCACATGGAATGGCAATTCACCAGAAAGATGGACAATGTGGAAACTTGGGACCCTTTTCCATGGAAAATATCTCATCTGGGACAAAGCAACCAGTCTCAGGGGAAAGCCTTCAAGTGACATCAAGGGGTTCAGGTGCAAAAGTTATGGTTCTGTTTGGAGCATCCAGCTGGGATTCCACAGCATCAGCTACAGCAGGGTGGGATGCAAAGGAATCCCTGCAGGAATCATTTGTGGCTGCACAGGAATCCCTGCAGGAATCATTGCTGGCTGCACAGGAATCCCTGCAGGAATCACTTCTGGCTGCACAGGAATCCCTGCAGGAATCAATCATTTGTGGCTGCACAGGAATCCCTGCAGGAATCATTGCTGGCTGCTCCCAGCTCAGCCAGGACCTGCCAGGCTGATCCCAGTCCCTGCAGCCTCCCTGGGCTGATTCACTCCTGAGTCACGGCGTTATCCAGTGCTGGGATCAGCACATCCCTCATTTCACCTCAGTGCTTGCCAGGCTGATGGATTTGGGAATACCAACCACCACCAAAAGGCTTGTTTGAACGTTGGTGAGGTCTCAAGTCACAGTGGAAGCAAATCCATTGGGGGAGCCAGGCCAACATTCCCTGACTCTGTGCTGTCCTTTGGAATTTTTACTGCATTTTACAAATGGTTTCAGTTTCTTCCACTTAGACTTCAATCAGTATTTTCATGTTTTGGGTTTGGTTTATGAACATTAAGATTGAAATGAACTGCATTAGGGATCTTCCCCAAGAGATTAATCATTAAAAAAAAAAAGTTTTATGCTCGCAATGCTGCAAAAGTGACTGAAATATGGAATTCTGGAATATTGAAAGTGGCTGGAGTAGGGTAGGGTTGGATGAGATACTGGGAATTGGGAATTCTCGGCTGTGAGGGGGGGGAGAGGCTGGGATAGAATTCCCAGAGAAGCTGTGGCTGTCCCTGGATCCCTGGCAGTGCCCAAGGCCAGGTTGGATGGGCTTGGAGCAGCCTGGGACAGTGGGAGGTGTCCCTGCCCATGGCAGGGGTGGGAATGGATGGGATTTAAGGTCCCTTCCATCCCAATCCATTCTGGGATTCCATGGAGACATCACCCTGTGCCCCTATCAATGATCCCAGTGCAGGATAAGGGCCTGGACTGGTGTTGGCCCATTTCACCCCCTTGCTGTGTGCACTGCTTCCCACCTTTTTTCCTCTTATGGAAACACAAACACCAGAAAACAAATTCACAACCTACTGACAGCACCCTTGTTTTATCAGCTGCCTCGTGAAGATCCCTCCAAAGCAGGCAGGGACCCTCTGCCCTGCTCTGAGCTCTGCAGCCACCATCCAGCTCCCACTTATGTGTGTTGGGCATCAATTTTCTGAATTTCCTCCACACCAGGAAAAAAGGTTTTATTTTCCCCATACATGAAATTAATGTTTTCTTTTCCCCACACTTCCTTATCTCAAAACCACGACAATATTTATGTTTTTAAACCTTCCAGGGACCTGATGCAGAAAAAAAACCCAGACAAAGCAGGAAGATTCCAGCTTCCAGGGGTTGTTTGGTTTTAATTATCCTTCCCAAGAAGCTGAAGGACCTTTATAATGGAAACACTCAGTGAACAACCCTGGCAGCGAGATAAGCAGAGCAAATAAACACTTTGCTTTCATATCTCTCTTTAATGATTCCTTCTGCAAACACTGACAGAAAGATGATCTCACCCTGTGAGATGATCCAATCAACAGCTCAGTTATTAAGCAGCTCTTGCCCCATATTAACTGAATTAATAAATTCAAACATATTACCTTCATAAAAAGCTTGGGAAAATAATCTGTACTTCATTTCCTCTTCAAGTTTTTCAGTGAATGAAAAAAATCCGATGAGATTTTCACTCATTGAGAAGGATTTGTTTCCATTAAAGCACTAAGGATGACTAAGAGCAGCTATTGCAATAAAATCAGATTTTTTTTTTCCAGGATAGTGCTGCACTATTTCAAATTTAAGGTTGGTTTTTTCTTTTCAGTTTCAATATTATAACTACTTTAATCCACCGATCAAACACTTCTCTTTATCATTATAAAGCAATTAAGCTTCAATAACTGCTAAGACTTGGTCAGCTGGACTTTCCTACACACGAGAGGTTTATTGAAGCAATGCCAAGAAAACTTTATCTTTATGGTCTGTTCCTAAGTGAGTGGCACCTGGGCTCAAAAATCACTTTTTTTTTTACAGCCACAAAAATGGAATAATTTCTCAGGTGCTGCTGGTGTGTTCATGCAATCCTCAGATGGTAAAAATGAAAAATACACAAAAATGAGATAGAAGTTTGATTGTTATTCTTTTAATAAACGTCATCATTTTAAGATAAAACAAAAACCTTGTCATTCACCACGTGGTTCACCTGATACATTCTCTGTCAGCTCAGAACATCTCATTGCTTTCCTGCACTTCTGTGGTTTACGTGATTGCTCTCCTATTTTAGGGCCAAAACCTGGGATTAACACACATCCCAAGGAAAAGCAGATCCCATTTAAACCACATCCAATGGCAGCAAAACCTCCATCCCTACCCTTGGTCATCCACTCCAAGAGTTTTCCTCCCTGAAAAACGATGTGGTTTATTCTCAGCTCTCAGATCCTGCTTTTTTCCCTGAGCACCTCCCTGCTGAATTCCAGAGTCATTCTGCACCTATTTTCAGGAATTCTCACTAAAATGAGCTCTATCCCACTTCAGCTTTGTGACTCCCTTCTGTATTTCAGAGCAGTTTTAATTTGGAGGAGTTCAGAATTTAAAAAAATTCCTTCCAGTGTTTCAGTGCCCATTGGAAACAAAGTGAGAAAATAAAGAATAACATTCCAGCATGAGCCACACCCAATCCCTGGGCAGTGTTTTCCCTTATTCCTACTCTTTAATATCTATTTTAGAGGTCAGTGGGTATCAACAGCACTTCTGCTACAATCCTGAGCCACGAACTGCTGGGTGGCAAGGGACCTCCTTCCTGGAGTCCCTGCCCTGTGGAGACACTTCCCATTCCAGCTGTCAAACAATGCAATTGAATTAAAACCCCATTTTGAGTGATTGAATAAAAACAAACATTAAAAAAACCACCAAACCTCTGCAAGGTCCTCAAAGCAGCTGCCAGCCAGAGGGTGAGGGCTGCTTTCATCTGTCATTTCCACAGTGTCCTCAATCAATCCCAAAAGCTTCACTGTCAGCTCGTGGATGTCTGAAATGTTGCTGAATATCACATCAATGTCCTGCAAACACAAATCATGGCTCAGTCCCGCCTGGGATAATTTATTTGGAGCATGTAAATATCTAGGAGTGGGTTTTGTCTGAACCAGGAGGGAAATGGAGAGGAGCCAACAAAAAGCAAGGAGAAGTTAAAACTCCCTGGTCTTCTCAGCCCTCCGGGCTCTCCTAAGCACATCCAGCCCTGCTCAATTTCCACAGTATCCTTCCCAGGAGCTGCTGTGCTCCCAGGACAGGCTGGGATCTGGACAGGCACTCCTGGCCTTTGCAGCTCTCACTGCTCCCTCTGCTCGTTCTCGTCCCACGGAACACAGCAGGGAGGAGGTGATTTACAGGAGGAATCCACAGCAGCTCCAAGCTCTGATCCTCTAAACCACAGGTGCAACTAAAGCAGCTCCTGGGCTCCTTCAGCAGAGCTGGGAATGGAGTAGGAATTGGCAGCTTCCTTCCCAAATTCTATTAGGAGGTTGTTCAAATCCACACACCCAACGAGGGAGCCCCTTCCAGTGCCCTGGATTCCCCCTCTGACCCCCCTGCTCAGAATTTTCTCTGTCCCAACCTCCCACTGACCTCCAGCCAGTGCCCAGACCATGGCAACCCTCTTGTGGGAACGTGCAATCCTGGAATTTCCCATAAAAGAATATTCCTCAGCTCCCAACCATCGTTCCCTTCTCCTCCCATCACCTTCCTTGGAATTCTGTCCCTCCATCAGCTCCTGAGGAACTTCCACACCCAGCTGGAATGAGAATGGCTCCTGCTGCCTCTTTTTAACCTGCTGGGATCACCTAAAAATCCCAGCTGAGGTTCTGCTGGCCTGTCCCTTTCTCCTAATTCCTAATTCACTAATCCCTCCTTATTCCTCCTTCTCTTCCCAGAGCTGTGCTTCTTTTTTAGACTCCAGCATTCTGAGAACAGAATTTGCCACACAGACAATTTCCATCAAATATTTCAATCATTTCTCAAACAGAGATTCCCTTCACACTCAGAGAATCCACAGCCAAGGGCTGTTTTAATTGGAATTTCTACAGATAAGGGGCAGCCTTTAAATACCAGTTTATGCATTCGCTTTAATTTCTGTGTTAAGCAAAAGTGAAACTATCACCTAAGTGACCAAAATAATCCAGCTACTGCTGGCATCTGACAGGGAATTGTGTCCATTAGGCTCCACTCCCATGCTATTAATGGCAATCCCCTCATTGGATTTCACACACAGAAAATGCTCATTATTCACTGACAGACAATGAATCAAATTTGATTTCACCTCCAACACAAAAGGGATAAGTTCTGGCTGCTGCTAATGGAGCAATTAGCATTGCCCATCAATAAAGGACTCACGTGAGGTGTGAACAGCCTCCTGTTGGACAGAAAAGCTTCCCGAAACACTTTGATGATCAGGTTGAGCTCCCGCAGGTATTGCCTCTCTTCTGCAATCTCGTTTCTCACCAGGTCGTAGTAGTTGAGCTCCCCAGAAGAAGAGGGCTCGTCCTCACACAGAGAAACCAACCCGATCTCATCCTGATCAAACATATCCATCAAAACCTGGCAAAGAAATCCAGACAATTACACCCAGCCAGAGTCTCACACTTGGCTCCGGCTCAGCTATTTCAGAGAAATCCTTGGAGTTTTTAATACAATCCTTTCTGTGATCACTTTCACAAGGGAGTAATATTTCAACTTTGGCAGCAGGAGGCTGCAGCACTTGCCAAAGCCATTTTCCCCCTTGGAAGTGAGTACGACCTAGAAAACAAGTTACAATTCATGCAGAATCAACTTGGAAAACAAGGCATCTTGCATAAGCCTTGGACAAAACCTCCTGCCGAAGATAAAAGTGAACAAAAATGTTTCTCATCTTAATGGGCATGAAAACTAAAGGTCTTTTCTGTGTGATGAAGAAGAGCTGCCACGACGAAGTGACGTCAGGAGGGTGTGACAGCAGAGGAATAAAGGACAACATCATTTTCTGTCCTTACACTGCTTGTAAGGGCTCCTGCTGTTCCAAAACTTAACTTATTTCTGCTGTGACAGATCTGGCATGAACAAGGAGAGAAGCTTTGCCTTTGACTTAACTGAACTTAAATTTTTGCTGTGACAGGTGTGGCATGAACAAGGAGAGAAGCTTTGCCTCTGATCCTCCTTTGAACACACCTTCCAAATCAAATAAAACTCAAAAAAATCACCTCTAAATACTGTTTTAATCCCAACTCCTCACCTTATCGGCGCACATGGATACTTTAATGTCCTGCTGGGAGATCTCAAAGTGTCGGATATTGAAAACATAGTTTCCAGCCAGCTTCAAAATGTCAGCTGAGATGTATTCCAAGACAGCCACGATATAGAGAGAGACGTGGTAATCCACCTTGTAGCCCAGGACCTCCTGCAAAGTGAAAACAAGAGAAAACAAATGGTATTTGGGCCAGAAATTCATCTAGAATGACAACAGACACGTTGAATTTTGGACTGAAATGGATCTTGTCTCTGGTGATAATTTACAGGAATGGAACACCCAGGGTTGAGGACATCAAATGGAAATTGGAACATCTGCCTGGAAGGAGATGTTTATAAATACTTGTGATATTCTGCAGTATTTTAACAGAGGAAAACCGACAGAACTTGAAATAATCCCTCCTCTAAAACTGACAGTCCTAAAAATAGAATTCCTTTAAGGAAAGGACTTCAGTGGAATAACTCCTGCACTTAAATTTCCATCTCTGTCTGTTCTTATTGCAGGACTCTGGCCTTAATGTGGACTCTGGAGAACGGAGCAAGCTCCACTGACACAGAATCATGGAATGCTCTGGGTGGCAAGGGACCTTAAAGATCATCTCTGCCACCCCCTGCCATGCCAACTGAGCACTCTGGATCTGTGTAAAATAATTAAACTTTAATCATGGAAGTCTGAACAGAAAAAAAACCCAGGATGAATGTCACACATCATCCTTGGGAACATGCTCCATGTTCTGCAGAGCTTGCACCACACAGCCTTTGATCTGTCAATAAATGCAGGTGAGTTTGTGCATTTGAATAAGGCAGACTTGTTCTCATTACGTGTTGGTGCATCCTCTGAAAATCAGATTCTGGGCCTGTTCTCATATTTCTGAACCAGATTTCACCAAAGAACACCAGTGGTGTTTAGGAAGATCTTATTTAATGCTGATTTCTCTCTCGACACCCCTTCCCCTCTCATCAACCCTCACGAGCTGAGATGTTGTATGTGTGAACACAGCAAGGAGACCTGAAAAAGTGCTTTAATTTCTGCTTAGGCCCCAATAAAGTGTTCTCAGCAGCTGGAAACACCTCTGCAGGTCTCTTGATTTTTAAACCCAAGGCACCAGTGACATTCAGCAGCGACTGAAAGGACACTGACACACATCTTGGTTGACAGCACACAAGGAACAGGATCTACTTGTTCCCTCTTCTTCTATTTCGGCTTCTGCAGCATTTTGAAACAAATAAAGGCATCAAAGCAGCGCTGCTGAAGCAGGGAAGGTATTTGAGTTTTATTTATGTTAAAAACTAACCAATCATCTTTCAAAGGAGAGGGATAGATTAACACACTGATGCCTCGAACATGATGAATTCAAGGATTTACTTTTATTACATAAATTCAGTTTTGTGGCGACTCTTCACTCCCTCTGCCAACAAGAGAAACTTCTTTAATTTCATGCAAATTAAAGAAATGCATTAAAGGTCATGCTGGGGGGGCAATAAAGGTGAGAGGTACCTTCAGTAAAGGATGGATTTTGTCCACAGGGAGCAGGAGGGGGTTCCTTCTTTTCCGTTTCTCGATGGCCGACTGAGCATCGGCGATGGCCCACTTGTCTATGGGGTGAGGAAACGTCTTCTGAACCCGCTCCTGCCCAAGAGAGAGTGCACTGAGACCAACCACAGCCACCAGAGGGGTTCAAATAAAACACAGCACAGCAAATTACTTCCCCCCCAGTACAGACAATTATCCTCCTCCTCAGTGTTTGCAACACGTTTCCCTAATTGTTCTCTCCTTCCCCAACTCGGCTTCTCTTTTTTCAGCAATCCCCAACAACCTCCCTTTCCTGAGCACCAAGAATTCCTTCAGATCTCCTAAAATGCCTCCTCCTTTAGGTTCTTTACAAGAGCAGCAAGAAGGTTTCAGTCTCCACTTCTAGTGGAAGGTGTTCCAGCCACGGCAGGGAGTGGGATATGGGTGGTCTTTGAGATCCCTTCCAACCCAAACTATCCTGGGACTCTCTGAGACCAGGAGCCCAAAATACAAACACCACCAGGAAGCACTGAACAGTTTACAGGCTACAAAAAACCCCAAGCTGATATTGTTCCTATTTGAGAAAAGAGTGTAACTTGCCCTACGTCAGATGAAGTTTGTGGCAGGAATGAAAAGCTGAAGGATGAGCTGGAGAAAAAAAAGGTGAAATATTTGTGTCCCTTTGATTAAAAGATTTTTGCACATATTCCAAGATCTAACAGAAGGGTCCAAGGCCTTCAGAGAGGCAGATTTTCTTAGGGGCAGCTTTTAAATCTTGGCAGGTGGCCGTTTAATGCCCAACTTTCTGATCAGCTGCCAGGTTAACACAGGGTGACATTCCCCCCTGGAGAGCAGCTGACAGCGCTGGGATGGTTCCCCCAAATGACCCTTCCTTGGGATCCCACCAGGAGATCCTCCCAAAAATGGAGGTGAGGTGGCATCCAGCTGTCCTTCAGCTTAGAACCACAGAATTCCAGACTGGTTTGGGTTGGAAGGGACAATAAAGATCATCCTGTTCCCCTCCTGCCATGGGCAGGGACACCTCCCACTGTCCCAGGGTGCTCCAACCTGGCCTTGGGCACTGCCAGGGATCCAGGGGCAGCCACAGCTTCTCTGGGAATTCTATTCCAGGGCCTCCCCACCCTCACAACAGCCAGGAATTCCTTCCCAATATCCCACCTAACACAGGCCTTCTGTGCTCCAACACTGCTTCCCACTGTTTTCTTCAGGAATAATTTGAAGGGCTGTTTCTATTTATAAAACATTTCTAATTTGAGATTTTTAGACCTCGATCCTGCAAATACTTAAGTACAACATCTTGGACAAACAGTTCCATTAGCTCCAGGCTGTTATGTAAATATCTGCAGGATAAACTTCAGAGATCACAGCTCTCATGTTTTCCCTTAACAGCTAAAAACAGCTGAGGAGCAGATCCAATCCCAAGAGCTATGAAGGAACTATTCAGTTTTGCTTTTATTTAGTGATCTGTATGAACCAGTATTTAAAAAAAAAAAATCTATTTAATAAAATAAAAAATGAAATTTTAAAAAGTATTCTAAAAAATAAAATTTAAAAAAAACTCCTAATCCAAAATTAATAATTAATGTTGAATAAAGGGCATCTAATAAGAATCTAAAACACTCTGGGCAATTATTTTGCCCACACATATTATATATATATATTTAATATATATTTACCTATATATATAATTTTCTTATATTTATATATAAAAATATA
>VZTA01004789.1:0-37697 GCA_013398855.1 Mohoua ochrocephala
AGTGTCCAAGACCAGGTTGGATCGGACTTGGAGCAAGCCAGGATAGTGGAAGGTGTCCCCGCTCACGGCAGGAACTGGATGACTTTCAAGGTCCCTACCAACCCAAACCATTCCGTGTTTCCGTGTATGCGTGAAATTCGCAGAACTCATTTCTCTGCAGACTGCCAAGATTGGTGCTGGAGGGAACATCTTCCACTTTAATTTCAAAGACTTCTGCTGTTATTCTCCATCAAGACTGAAGGAAATCATCTTGTCGATCATCTGCTCTGTGTTGCAACTGCACATCACCGATGAGAAATCCGCGTAGGATGTGGGCGATTCAGCAGTGAGCAGTGCCCCACTTGGATGCTTGCACTGGCTTTGAAGTCCTGCTTACACCAGGCCAAATGTGCAGTGAAAATGTTCTGTCACCACACTGAGTTATGTGAATTAAACAAGTTACTGTTTCATGTTGAGGTTCCTTACGGAATATGTTTAGATTCAAATGTGATATTCTGACGGGAGTTGAATTACACTATTTATGCTATTTTTTGTGACTTGAAAACCTTGTAAAATGGCATTTTCATACTAAAACATAATCAGATGTGGTGTTTAGAACTACCCATGGGAGTAAAGAAAAAAATAAATATTAACTACTGGACTTTAAAGAAATCATTTTGTTTCCTGAATCTTTTATCATGCACCTGTGCACAGACAGGCAGCATCTGAGGAGTTCTGGTCATCAAAACCTTCCACTCTGGCCACGGTCTATAAAGCGAACTACAAAAACACCAGTGGCTTGAAAAGCCACTGTGAAGTACAAGGCGAGCGAGTTCCAAAGCCATTACCAATTTGGGTAATTTTGAAAATTGCAGGCAGTTGATTTATTAATTAAAAATTGTATTTTCACTTTAGCTTCTTCTTCTGGATTTTATAATCCTTCTTTACAAATCTATCCATAGGAAACTAACTCCTAAGTTCCTGCCTGGGTTTAACAAATGCCCAGATGATTTTAATTTGCCATTCGGTCCCTGTACTGTGGCAAAATCACTGATTCAGGTAAAACTAAAGTAAGTTTTACCTTGCACATTCTTTAAAATTTTTTAATATCATCGAGTTTTAACATTCACGTAGTCTAACAGTTTCATAGCTGTAAATGTTACACTTTCGCAGTTAGTTTTTTTTAAAAGATGCTGATCAAAATCTCTTCATAGTTCAGATACCATTTCACAGCAAGTAAAACTTTGCTCTGAAGCAGATGAAGAAGTCAGCTACGCATCAACTCTGCTTATCTAAATTGTTAGGGCCTCTTAATTTGTTCACAAACAGTGCCTAAAGCATTATTCAGTGGATATTTCAAGGCTAAATAAGTAGTCAAAGGGGAATAATAATTTTCTGTTTCCTGTTTACAGCTGAATCACTTAGAGAAGATATTTGTGATTCAGGGAACATGCTTAGAGACAAACCTTTTAAAAATTATGGAGATTCCAAGTTTGTTAGTTGTTTTTTTCCTTTTTTTTTTTTCTTTTTAAGTGCCTAGGAAGTCTGTAAGTTTTAATCAGAATAAGATTTAGGCACTTAAATATCTTTGTGAAACTGGTTCTGAATGGTCTGTTGAAAGGTAGAAGGGTTGAAGTCAAAGTATTCTTTGGAAAAATGAAATAGATTATCCCAATTGCACTGTCTGGTTTTATTTTATTTATAAACAATGAATTTAGTGGAGTGGTTTCCTCAAGAATTTGATTCTTCTCACAGTGTCTTCACCAACGTTTTTCTGCTTCAGTACAACTCAGTAAAGCTCATTTTTTTCAGTAGCTTCTGTGCTTCCCAGATACAAAATGCTGTTTGCTGCCACAAAATGGAACTTATTTCTTGCCATTCTCCTACTGATTTTCATATCCCTAAGGACTGAACTTCTTTTAATCCTGGCAGCTCTTAAAGTACAGTCAGGACTGCAGCAATATCGTGATGCTGCCAAAACAAGGGGGGTGTTAGGGGACATCACACCCAAACCAAGGCGCCCTGCGGGCTCCTGCGCTGCCCTTGCCTGCCCAGGGCACTGACCCAGCCCTGCCCGAACAACGCTCTCAGGATGCTGAGTTTGGTGGAGTGCAGTTATCCATGTCTTTAAGACCATCTCTCTGGTGATGGCTGAAGACAGTGGGGGATTTTTCACTTGTGTTTATCCCCTACCTGTCCTGCAGTGTCTGTTCATGCAGACACAGTGGGTGCACAGAGATGTAAACTTCAGTTCCTAGTCAGGTACGTAAGCTTCTGTCGCCCTCTGTGGAAAATAATTTACTCTTGTGATGTTTCTAAGAGAGAAATATGTATTTATGACAGTATTGATTAAAAGGCATTTGAGATTAAATTGTGGAACTTGTTTTAATAGAGTATAGAAACAATGAATGAATTGTACTCAAAACTCTCCAAAGAGACCGAGAAGATCAAGCAGTGGAAACTGACTGTGGAATCAGAACTAAACCAGAAAGAAACTGCAAGAAAATAGAAAGGTTATTGAAGCACAGCATAAAGCCATTCAAGAATTGCAGGCCAGTATTGTACAATGCACATTGAGTAGATTGAAAGAGAAAGTGCTTCCTGATTTAGCATGACAATATTATTAATACAATTAAATATTAAATAATGTTGCATGTTGATTTTTGCATTGAGAAAATGATTATTCTGAGCAGGGGTGTGCACCTGTCCTGTGTGAATGTGTGGATGAAGAACATACCTGCAAGTGTTTCAGTTGGTGGTAAATTATTGTTTATTATTCTGCCTTTCCTGCAAAAGATGACTCCGCATGGAATACCAGATAAAAAAAGACTTCTGTCTTTGGATGAACAAAATTGCTTTTTATGTGAGATTTGAGAAACAAAAGTGTATTTCTAGTATATTTTTCAATAATGGTGTAGTTTTCTATTTGTTCCCTTTGAAATTAGTTTGAAAATCAAAAACTCGGTTTAAAACTGGAAGATATGTGAAAATAGAGATCTCTTGAAAGAGTGAGTAGTACAGACAATTTTTTTTTTGTGAAATAGTTTTTGTGCTGCGAACTGAGCTGGTGTGAGCAGGTATGTTTAACTGTTAAATTGTAAAGGTCACTACATTGTTAATGCTCAGGTGCACAAAGTTTGTGCATTGCTGTGACACATGTTAAGGGGTTTTTCTCTCTTTTAGAAGCACCACTTCGAGATATCTGTGTAATCTGCTCAAGGAAGCCTGTAGTCACTTCACAGAGAAGTCCAGCAAATGTAAATGCTCTTTAATTCTGCTTTTAATTCTGTTGGAATTTGTGTTTTGGTTTTGGAGAAATTTTTCATGACTTGATCAATATTTGGCTAGGACCAACCACCTTATCTAACTCGAATGTCTGCTTATCAGACAGAGGGACAAATTAAAGTAGAATCTGCCCTTTCTCTACTCTTCATTATCATATTATTCTCATTCTGTTAGGTTTCAGCTCTGACCATAAAGAGTGATGAAAAAGATGATATAATAGGAGACATCAAGGCTGAGCTGCAGGACTCACAAAATACATTTGCTGAGTTAATAGAATCAAAAAGTAAGAGTTCACTTTTCTGTAGTAAAATGTAAATGTTTATAGTATAGAAAACAGGATCGTGATAATTTTACTCCGTTACTAGTCAGCAGCAGAATTTTGGGGCATTGCAGGCCTTATTTTTGTTTGGACCAGAAGCTGCTGCTGTGAGATCAGGACTGGCAGAGTAGTTTTTAGGACAAGTCAACCAGTGAGAACTTTTGAAGATTAAAAGGGGAAAAGACATTACTTGAGTTTTGCACACTTACAGTCAGGTTCCACTGAGGGAATTTACTTTTCACAACCTGATTTTCAATATTTTAAGCAATTTATACTAAGAATATTTATAGTATATAATGCAAGTATGTTTGACCTTTGTTAAAATCTATAAATACATGTAATAGTACATTTTAGTAGCATTTTTTAGTAAATATCCTATTTTTCTTAAATATGGATATAAAATTGAATTGAAAATTCAGTTCTGAAAAGACAAATACTGAACATTCACCTCTTCTATTCTTATGTCTTGGTGCTCTCATGAAATATTCAAATGGCAAGTTGGTATCATTTGTCCATCGTGGTTTTATTAAGCACAGGAAATTTCAACATCATCAGCCTTTTATTTCATTAGGACACAGTGTTGGGGGGTTACTCAGAAGCTGAACTTTTAAAATGAATGCTCCAATCCCTGTTATTACCCAGTACTTAGAGGTAACTTCTATACTGCATAATACTGAGAGATTCAGCAAGAGTCTCATACTTTGTGGTGGCCCTGTGTAAAGAGAGGCCTTTCCCCAGCAAGGGAGCCCCAAATCTCTCTCTGTTCTGTTTTCTTTGTTGTTAAATGCACAGTGCCTTGTAGTGACAGTGTGGGTTGGTACCTGCTCTGTCATGAATGCAGTTCTAGAACGGTGACAAAACTTGATGCAATGTTACAAGTATTTCCTCCCAGACCTCCAGCTTATTTTGATAACTTGAGAACACTCACATGTTGTGTCTTAGCTGAACAAGAAGAATGTAACCACTGCCAGAATTTAAAACTCCGGCACAGGGAACACATGTACAGGCACTTCCAGGGACGTGTAATTGCCACTCAACACTACTGAAAGTCATTTCCCAGTGGCGTTTACAAGTTTGTGTTGTATAAAGCTGCAAGAGCAGAGTGTGCAAAATAGGATGTGGAAAATAAGAACAAATCTGAAGAAATCTCACTGCTAGGACTCACCCAGGAGTGACAAGTCAAATGCAGTGTGCCTTGCTTCTACCAGGAGTATCTTGGAGAGGAAGAGTTCCTGAGGAAAAACAGCCTTCCCTTTTCCTTCCTTCCAGCCATTTGAATTTTTAGCTGGAATCTGAGAGTGGCTTCCCTGTTGAGAGGCATTCACCTGGCAGGTCTTAGGCTGTCACACCTGGGGCAGACTTTTACCTTTAGCGTTACTGTGACCCTGGGTTGGAATCCGCTCATCTTTGACAATACTGCAGAAGGCTTCTGGACTGTCTTTGGTGGTGGTTTGTTGTTTGGTTTTTTGTTTAGCTTTGCCCTCAGCACAGTGATTGTGTATCTCAGACTAACAGAAATATCTAGCACTTTCCAAAGAAATGAAACCAAATCCAAAGGGCTCTATTGTCTGAGCCAAACAGCAAATAGGATTATGAAGCATTTTCAGACCATAAATGGAGATTGCTGGCATATGATATGCAACAAAGAGATTTGCTGTTTTAATCTGTGGTTGATAGGAAATGCTGCAGCTAATCCTAGGAAAGAAAGAGAAGAGCAGTCTGTGAATCTATAAATTTCAGAGATGAGAGCTGTGTTTTGGGCTGTTACAGGGACTGGCAATAGGCAGATTAGCTTTGAAAATTCAGCAGCTACAGGCTGTTTAAATGCAAAACCTGGCAAAAACACTTGTTTCTATGGCAGCATATCAGGATCTTATTTCCTTTTATCAGTGGAGGGCTGCAACAGGATGGGGTTGGAAATAATTCCTCTACCAGAATACTCATTTTTCAGAATCTGATTGGTTTTGTCTGTTTTTCATCAGCAGAGCTTCCAATTCTTGGTTGTTTGCAAGTGTGGACATGTTTTTACTTTACTATCTACAGTTCCGTATTTCATGGAAATAAGAGTGGCCCTGCTCTGTAAGTAACCTGCTCATAAGATCACCAAGTTTTCCTTGTGTTGTACCACTACCAGGGGCAGGGTGAGTAGGAATAATGTCTGATAACTTCTCATTGTTCCTACTTTTATTTTGGGCATTGGTCAGTGACAGAGAATTCCATTAAATGACTGTTACATATGAACTTCTGGTATGCACTGAATTTCTGTAGCCCTTTACAGAGGGAATGAACCCAAGATTTTTATAATTGCTAAATCCTATTTACAGATATCACTTGAAACACTTCCTGTAGAACATCAGCACACCATCATTCACTTAATGAAAGAATAAAATCACTGATGTCAGGGAATTGATTGGTTTAGTTAACAGAAAGGTTAAAGATAAATAATTAACAGTGTAACTGGCTGTTCCAGAACAGGGCTGCAAAGCTGAGCTATAAAAGCACATTAAAAATTTCTATCATTGAGTCTCTGCAGGTCAGCAGGAGGGCAACCAAAGAAATGGGTCTGTAAGCATCAGACTATGGCTAATGGATTTTAGGAAATCATATGGAAGAACCCTCAGGCACTCACAGATTGTGACACTGGACTTTGTTGTCCTGCCACAGTCTTTTATCTTGCTCCTCCCTGTAGCTCGTGGGATCTCACTCCCATCAGAGAGGTCAGTAGTGAATGACCATGGTCACAGCCAGAAGGACAATCCAGGAGGTTCTTTACCAGCTTGATAGTTTGTGTAAATTACTGAAGATGTGTGAATACCACCCTGGTGCTCTTTAGATGGGCAGGATAATGGTGACAGCAAGGGAGAGGCAGCAGCCAAGAGGTTCTGTGACCATGTCAGCATGGGGCTGAGCTGACAAGCAGCAGTCACTTTGGTCCCAAGCTCCATTCACACTAATTTATTGCCCTTCCAGATAAATGAATTTTCATTCTTAGTACCTGGTCAGGTATTTCTCTAGTGCACTGCAGTGTGTTCAGAGGCTGGGTAAAAACACAGCAGTGAATGAAGGCACTGCTGAGGCTGTACTGACTGCTGCAGTGGTTGGTAATTCCCAGCGTTCCGTATCCACCACGCTGGGCTGACAGCTCTAAACCTTCCTGACAGGGGGGCTCTGGGCAGGTGGAACCAAAGACATTGTATCTGTGCAATTGCCTTAACAACCAAATTTGTAATCACTGCAGACAATGAAATTGGGTTTGTGTGGCATGACCTATTTTATGTAACATCAGTAATTATGTTTTCATCTGTTAATTCTTTATTGCTCAAATCCTGTATCAATTTTCTGTTATTTTACCTGGCTGGTGGAGAATTACCTGGGTCAACACTCCCTCCTTAAATATTAGCACTTTCTTTTAATGTTTTGAAATTTCCTCAGTATTCCAGACTTGTTGAAATGAGCATTCGTTAACTAATCATGTTGAGTTTAAAATATTTATTCCTTATATGATTTATTTAATAATTTTTGTTGTGTGGTTTTCAGTCACTATGTTTTCAAAAGCACAAGTACTTGCTGAAGCCTTTGCACTTACTCTGCATCAACAGCTCGTCTTCATCTTATAATGTTCCCTGACTTTATTATTGGTCTCTGGCCTGGCAAAAGTTTATCTCCTACTCTTCGGCTTCCTGTACAAGTTTTCTGCATTTTCTCACCTCTAACAGTTCTTGTTGTTGGTTTTCTCTATTTTTACTGCTGTAATTTTTATTTTTGCACTCTTTTTCATCTTCATTATGACTTTCAAACCTTGTTATAATTGGCTACTGATGTTTACAGACATTTCCCTAAATCTTGTTAATGGAAATTCTTAAACCTTTTTTTTTTTACCCTAATCTCAATCCCCCCCTCCTTGCATCCATTTTTCTCAACTCAGAGATAATTGGCACTTTGAGGCAGCAAAGAGTACATGTCCTCACACTCTGACCTGTTCTCTGCTTATGTTCTTATAGGGGGTGTTGAGACACTTTAAACCTGGCTGTGGGGGTCTCCAGGGTGCACAAATCCAGCTCCAACTGCCTAAAGATGTGAATTCTTTAGAGGAAAGAATTATCTGTGCATGCAAGGGTCACGTGATATTTTTGCTTTAGGAATGCTGGTTTTTAATTCTTACTTTGAGCTCTTTTTGTCCTTTTAGTTTTATGAATTGTGTTCTTTTCCTTTCAGGTTCTTTGTGTCCTTTGAAATACTCTTTGAATCTCCCAAGAACAAACATTCTTTTCTGTGATTAAAGCTTTACACGTGTATGTAGTGTGAATGTGTATGCACAGTGTGTATATATACACATGTACATTACCTGTGCATGAGTTGTGCAGTGTGTACTGAGAGAACCTGAGTGTTTGTATTTCAAACACAGCAGAAAAATACAGAGCTAAATAACACACTGGAGTAGTAGCAAAGTGAGTCTCACACTCCTGTTGCTAAGTGAGATGGACAGATGTTACAAAGAGTACAATTAATACTCTGCTCATGTCCCTAAGCCAGAAAGAGGTTTAAATATAATTAAATTTTATATTTAATTCCCAAGAAACTATACGGTGGAAATTAAGCCAGAATTAAAGATTCCATGAAAACAGAAAGCATTTGGCTAGTCTTAATAGAACAAAACCTCTATTACGTTATCCAAAAAATGCTTGAAAAATTAACCCAGGACACAGACCTGTGTGCAGCAGTCTGAAATCACAGGAAAAGGAGACACTATTATTCAGGAATTAGCTGAACACCAGTTGAGACTGACTGGATCACTCCTCCAACAGCTCAAAGTGTCCATATTGACCACCTCAAACTCATGTTTTCCATATTTCTTATGGCTATGTGAATCAGGAATGTGGTTGACCTGCATAAGACATCCATCAGATCAAATTCCAAATGGGAGTTAGGTGATTACCGGGAAGGGCACGTGTTCCCAGAGCTGTAGGCAGGGAGCTCGGGGAGAGGCTGACAGAGAATAGTGGCTTTGTCGACCTCTTCTCCCTCTTGCTCCCCCAAATGTGAGTGTTTTCCCCCATCTTTGGATGGGACATTGTTTCATTGGTATTGATGCAATATTTTGCTTCTTACTGTACTGCAAGGAGTGGTTTTGTAAAAGTTTTTTTGCTATCAATTAGTTTTGAGTGAATTGCTTGTTACTTCAATATTTGCCGAGTAGGTTCCAGGCCAGACAATTTCAGAGTGTTTTGCTTGGGCAGGTAACGCAGGCTGTGCCTGAGCAGGCTGCAGGGCAGTGGGTTTGATTTCAGATTTGTTACTTCGTGGGCACTGCACAGACTTAGAGAATCCCAGAATGGTTTGGGTTGGAAGGAACCGTAAAGCTCATCCAGTTCCACCCCTGCCATGGGCAGGGACACCTTCCACTAGACCAGGTTGCTCCAACCTGGAACACTTCCAGGGATGGGACAGCCACAGCTCCTCTGGACAACCTGTGCCAGCATCTCCCAGCTGTGCCTGCCTGGGAAGGAGCAGAGTGAACCAGACCTCGTCAAATCTTAGCAAAACACAGGTGCAAAACTCATCGTCTGTGATTATGGAGAACTCCATATCCATGCCAGCCTTCCTGCTGTGGTCTTGCTGTCCTATGGAGCGATTAAATTAATCAATAATAACAACTTTTTAAAAGCACTGGTTAGTTTAACAGCCCGAGGAGAGAACGACTGTTAATATAATTAGATTTCCAGCTCCAGTTTCCAGGTTAGGATATTATGGACACGTTTGTTCCTATCACATTTGCTTTGTGGTTCAGTATGAATTTTCAATAGATGACTTTGTGATAAGAAAGCAGCAATTCAGATGCAATTATATAAACAGTAAGATCAGCCTGGAATTAGCCTGGAGAGTATAAAGCACACACAGAGCTTGTGCTGGGTCACTGCCTCTCCCAGCTCAAGGCAGAATCAGGTTCCTGTAATAGGGAAGAGTTCTGCTGACAAGAGGTTGGTCTTTCCAGACTGGTGTTGCAGCTACAGGGTAAACCAGCCTGTGTAATGGATGGCTTTGCTATGGGAAACTGGCAGCTGGAAGAGACTAGAGGGTGATGTCCAGATGGTGGTAGACACTGTCATTTAAAGTTTGTCATTTAGAGGCTCTAGAGTAGTTCCTGAAATTGTCTTGGAGCTAATCAAGGCTTTGTTCTTGGGATCCCCCTGCAGGTCTGAGAAATGAGGTCAGCACAACAGACAGATAAAGCAGGATTCATTGAGTTGAACTCTTTGCTGATGTTCTTTATTGTAATTTGCTTGAATCTATTATTTAATTCTTGGCAGTGTTCCCATCTCATCATGCCTCTAAGCCACTGGAAATTGAAAAATCCAGTTTTATGCCTGATATGCACAGCCTTGTCTTTTTCTCTCTTTAACATTTTATAAGATGCTTTCTTTAGAAAATGATTTTAAAACAGTGAGATTATTTTAATACCTCTCGTTAATTCTAGAGCTCATGTTCTCTTACATGTCACACTTTCAAATCTTTCAGCTCCTGTTATTTGTTCTGTGTCAGGATTTTATTACTCACTAGTGAGAAGTTCCAAGTAATACGCTTTAGTGTGGGGAAAGCGAATTTGTTCTGTGTTGTTCATGGCCTCTTTGCCTGCGTTCTCTGTTTAATGGTCAGTATTATTTCAATAAGGTCTGAGATTGGAAAGAAATTGTCAGGCTGTAGCTAGAAACATTAAGATTACTCCTAGTCTGTAACTGTCCTGGCTGTTCCTGTCGAATGCTGGAAGGCCTGTCCCATTTTACCTGTGATTTGCTCTGTTTGTTTGTTTGTTCTTCCCCATCCAGCATGAGTCCCTTCTTTGTGATGTCTCTCCTCTTTGGCCTGACTTTCGGACAAACAGCGTCACTCTGTGCTCCCTCTGAGTACACAATCCACGTGGAGAAACGGGAATGTGCCTACTGCCTGGCCATCAACACCACCATCTGCGCTGGATTCTGCATGACTCGGGTACGAAGCGCTGCTCTGCTCTAGGCAGATGTTTCTGTAACAGCCACCACTGCAAACCGAGGGTCCGTTCTCCCAGAAAATAGCGTGTAAATGATTTAATTCTAGTAGAGTTTATCACAGACAGAAAAACCGCACATGTTTTCAAGTTAGCTTTTTGGAAAGGTGTGGATGAAAAATGCCAAGCCTCTGGAACTGTGGAGTTGACACCACCAGTGGCACAGCAGAGACCTGACTGCTGCTGCCACTGCAGAGCCTCTGTGGGCAGTTTGTGAGGGCAGGATGGAACAGGTGAGGGGCAGATTATATTGAGTCACTCTTAATTAATGTAAATAACTTAGGTAACTTCTGCTCCCACGGCTGCTATCTCAGCTGGCTGTGGGGACAACTCTGCAGCAGCCGCACCACTGCACACAACTTCACTGTTCAACACAGCATTTTGAGTTCCAGCTTGGGCAGCAGGGAGCCAGAAGGGATCACAAAGCACAGGGAACCCTCGGAGCTAAGTGGATTAGTTAAACCATAAAAACAAGGTGAATGTACCTGTGTGGGGAGGGAGCCCCGGTCACAATCAGAGCTCTGAATAGTGCCAGAGCCAGGCTCAGTGTATGAGTTTTGGTCTCTGCACTTCACAGGAAGTTTCTGACACACGTGTGCTTCAGTGAAACAACACATTTCTCTTCTCTTTGTAGGACAGCAATGGCAAGAAGCTGCTCCTCAAGAGTGCTCTGTCCCAGAACGTGTGCACGTACAAAGAGATGCTGTACCGGACAGCGCTGATCCCGGGCTGCCCTCACCACACCATCCCCTACTACTCCTACCCCGTGGCCGTGAGCTGCAAGTGTGGCAAGTGTAACACTGACTACAGTGACTGTGTCCGTGAGAGGGTCAGGACAAACTATTGCACTAAGCCACAGAAGCTCTGTAACAAGTAAAGCTTTCAGGGGAATGCGGGTGAAATGTACTGCTCTGCTCACACCTGAACAGAAATAAAAGTGTATTTCATATTCGGTTTGCAAACTGGTGTGCACAAAGATTTATTCTGAAGGTGTATCATTAGTTGCTTCAATTAATTGGGTATTCTGAGGCAGAAAAGAATCATAAAGGCTGTATGTTTGTATTTAGAACCCACATGAATTTACTTTGGGGAAGAAGGAGACATGACTGTATGGATGTATCAGCCTTTGCTCATAAATCCCAGATATTTTGTGAACAGATGCTCAGAGATTCAATATATTGACATATTTCAGAAAATCCAGAGCATCTGCAGGAGCAGTGGGAGCCCTACTTCTGTAAAACTGATCCCTTTGGTTTAAACAATCCCGTTATGGCTAATTTTGGAGCAGGAGAGGTTAGTTACAATTAAGTTACAAATACTTTCTGGTGGTGAGAAGTCTGGTATTCCCAGCCCCTTCTTTGTATCACACAGAGGAGCTGTGGTCTCCTGAGCTCTCAAAGAGCTGCAACATGAACTGCTGCTCTCTAGGTGGTGAAGAGCACAGGAATGGTAGAAAAAAAATGGGGAAATAGGTATTTATTGAACAAAGCAGCCCTTATGGTATCTGGTAAATGCCAGAGAAACAAAGTGTTCAGCTTTAAGATCAGCCAGAGCTTTCTCAAGGTGCCTGGAATGTTAAAAATGTTATTTAGCACAGGAAAATATAATTCTGTTTATTATTAAGCAGCACTTGTACTTAGCAAATCAAAAAAAAAAGGGTACTTGGCCTATTTACAGTATTAACAGCACTGCGAAGTTATTGTAATGTCCTTTATGGCCTGACAGATTTGTCTTCGGTACAAACAAAAACCAAGTCTACTTTTATGGTTAATGCCTATGCAAAGTCATTGAGAGAAAAATAACTAATGTGCCTTCTTCCACCCTTCAGAAAAACCCAAATTGAGACGTTTGCGTTGTGCTAACATATCTATTTAACTACACATTTCCATGCCCTCGGAGGACTGTGTCCCTCTGACCTTTAAGCAGTTTTCATGTTCAACTTTAAGACCCCCGGGTCCAGTGATAAATCCCTGTTCAGGTGACGATTCCTTACAGACATGTGTTTGTTACCTTCCATTCATCCCAAGATCCTTTCCACGTAACTGAGCGATGGATTTGCAGGCAATCTAAACATCTTCACCTTTTGTCCGCATCTCAGTCTCGGTGGGGAGGTCACAGAACGGGCTGGGGGCTCCGGGCTGGGGAGCCCCGGGGCTGGAGCCGCGGCTGCTCCCGGCGCTCCGCGCCCGCGGCAGATGCTCAGAGAAGCACAAACCCGAACGCGTTCACATGTAGAGCCCGGGGAAGGAGAAGGAGAAAGAACGAGGAGGAGCCCGCGCTGTCCCCGGTTCCTCGTGGGGGAAACCGCGGCGCGGGCTCCGCACCCGCGCGGGGCTGCGGCGGCACCGCCCGGCCCACAGGGGGCGCTGTGGCGAGGGCTCTGAGGGGCAGCCCCGGGCACGGCCCCGCCTTTACCGGCCCCGCGCCCGCTGGGGCCGCCGCCGCTCCCCGCGGAAAAGCGCCGCATCTAAAGCGGCGTGGGCAGCATTTGAGGGGGGGATTCTGCCCTCCTCAGGTGAGACCCCACCTGCAGAGCTGCCTCCAGCCCTCGGGCCCAGCAGAGGAAGGACTTGGAGCTGCTGGAGCCGGTCCAGTGGAGGCACCAGGATGATCAGAGGGATTGAGCAGCTCTGCTGTGAGGAAAGTCTGAGAGAATTGGGATTGTTCAGCCTGGAGGAGAGAAACTTCGGGCGGCCTAATTGTGGCCTTCCAGTACCTGAAGGGAGACTACAAGGAAGACAGAACAAGGGGGAATGGCTTCACACAGACAGTAGGTTTAGATTCGATATTAGGAAGAAATTGTTCCCTGTGAGGGCGGGGAGGCCCTGGCACAGGTTGCCCAGAGAAGCTGTGGCTGCCCCTGGATGCCTGGAAGTGTCCAAGGCCAGGCTGGACGGGGCTGGGAGCAGCCTGGGCCGGTGGAAGGTGTCCCTGCCATGGCAGGAGGGAATGGGATGAGCTTTAGGGTCGCTTCCCGCCCAAACCATTCTGGGGTTGTGGCACCGCCCCGCCCGCAGCGCGAGCAGCCAATGGGGAGCGAGCACCGCCCTCTGTCCCGCCCCCACCGGGCGGGGCCCCCCCGGCACGCGGGTCCCTGAGGGGAATTCCGGCGATGCCGAGTTCGGATCCCGATGGGTCCCGATCCCGATCCCTGTCCCAGTCCCCGGCCCGGGACCCTGCCTGCCTCGCTGGCCGAGGGCTGTTCCGTCACTTGGAGCCCACTCGGTGTTCTGGATGCAGCAGGTGAGGCGGAGGCAGCCCCGGGGTGCCCTCAGGGCCTGGGGGGGCTCTGGCCGCGCGGATCGAGTTCTCTCCGGGAGTCGTTTATTCCAGGTTATTTTTATTAGGAAGTTGTTTCAAATTCAAGACACAAAACCGATAAAACGCCACTTCGGATCACATCATAGGGAAGTGAAAGCTAATTTCAGCCACAGAGTTAAGTTTGTTTTCTCTCAAAGCAAGAGGTAATTCTGCCATAGACTTGGCAGCACGAACCGAAACGCCAGTTCTGTCCAAAATCAGAATTTATGCTGTACCATACACGTTATCCTGGAAGTGGTTTGTGTTTTGGAGAACCTCGTGGCTGGAGCACCAGTAGAGAGGAAAAAGATTGAAAAGCTTTATTTATGTACATTTTCTATGAACAGCATCTGATGCTGTTAATCCGTAGCCTGCAAAGGCTGTACAATACAGCATTTGAGGGCTTAAGACAACTCAATTTATTTTTCAAGACACATGAAACGTGTTTTGTTATAAAACTATCAGTATCAAGACAAGTGAAATACGACTCTTCATTGTAGGGATGTCACAGGGCTGAGCTTTATCAGCTGCTGTGTGGTCTCTGAGAGGTACCAAAACTGGCTGAGGTTTCCCTGTGACAAAGGAAGCTCTCACTGAAATCAGTTACTTAGGAAAATTAGACAAGGGAAATGTGAATAAGGGATGTTTAGAGACGCAATGAGGGCATCAACAACTTACATCTTTATGCTTTAGAACAAACCGTTTGACAGGAGAACAAGAAAATGTGTTTGATGTGCTTTTAGAATTATCACCTGGAGGGATCTGATCTTTTGTCACTTTCCTCTGACACAGGTGCCAGGGACAGGATAAACGGGTATTTTTGCTGCCTTATGTGGCAGTAACCCTTTCAATGAATTAAAAAATACCTTCAGTTACTCAGATGCAGAGAAAACTGCAATTATATGAAGCACCTCACAACAAGCAGGAAACTACAAAAGACCTTTATCCCTGGATTCTGTTAAAGGCACTAGTATATGAATAACATGTTGATTTCCAGCTTAATTTATACCAATAACTTAGAGAACTAAACCAGTAACAGGTATTGTCCTGTTCCTGGTATGTAGTGCAAGTATCCCCTAGACCTAAATAACAGTAACCCTAGAGTTTATGCAGGAATGCTCAGAAAATTAATGCCCTGTTTAGAGGAAGAAAAAAACAAATCACAAACCCAAAACACTTCAGCATAAACCACCACTCGAACTGGTGGTTCGAGTCTGAATCTACAGAAGGTTTTTTTTGTACCACTTTTTCCTGTTTTCCTAAGGCACTGGGGTGGTTTTGTACTTCTGGGGGAGTGGAGGGCTGGGGAAGCAACAGCAGGTTCTGCAAGCTGCCTTGGCATTCAGTGCATCTCAAAGCAGGAGTGGGCATCTTCCAACTTACTCGAGAAATAATAAATAAAGAGATAAACTCCGGTCCTGTCATTACATTCTGGTGCTACGAATTTGAGGAATGAAACCCAATTATGTGTAGATGTGTTTAAAATGAATAGAATACTGTCATTATGAGGGGGAATGTAACAGAAGGAAATCGCTTTATTTGCAATCAGTTTCTATCCCTGTAGGGCAACAATCTTGGAACCTGAACCACTGGCTGTGGTGCTATTTTTACTGATTTTCCTGGAAAACTGGCTTGCTCTGAGTGGTAAAAATTACACTCTTACAAGAGTTTCTTCTTTCTGCCAGTACTACCTTGGGACAACACACCCCAGCTGGGTACTACCCCATCATCTCTTCAGAGCAGAACCATTGCAGGGACAGTCTCAGGTATACCTAGGAGCCAGGAAATTGCTTTGCTGGCTGCTGTCTTAAACTAATTTCTAAGTTTCAGCTTGAGCCCCTCATGGATTTGCTGCCAGTGCCATTCTCCCAGCCGAGCCTGTCTTAGGAACAAGCAGCAGGTCAGGGCCCTGTTTCCTGTTCTGGTTCTTGCAGAATGAGGTCCCAGGCCCTGTTTTTAATTAACATCTATTGCTAATCTGTGGTAGCAATGTGTGACAGAGTGACACGAGCCTGACCCTTTCCTGGTGTGTGATCTCACGTGTCCCTGCCAGCCTAAAGCTCAGCCTGGGCATGGCTCAGTGGGCAGTGCCTGCCATGCCCAGCTCTTAGTGCAGTGCCACAGCTCGTGGTTGGACAGCTGGACAAGAGAAATCCATGTAAAAGACAGCAAGATGCCTCAACTAAACCAGACACTTGGAGCAGCAGCACTGCCCCAAATCCCGAAGTGACAGAAAACTGATGGGAGTTTGAGTTTCTTTGGGGAATAAGAGATAAAAAATAAATCATAGATAACGCGTGGTATATCCCACACAAACATGTGCACTAGAATACACGTATTTCCTGAAATTCCATTTTGTTCCACTGTGTTTCAGTGGAACAAAGACCCCATGACTTGTAAATTCCAAGGCCTCTTGGACATTGGACTATTGCAGTGTGTAGTTTAACTGAACTTCTCCCCATCATGTATGGAACAACTGCATCAGGAATCTAAACTGATGATCACCAGATCTGCTGCTATGGGGGTTATAGTTAGCAAAAAGCTGTTCTCTGAAAAGGTGAATTATCTCAAGTAAGCCAAAAATTAAGAGATCCTGAGCCTTTGATGTAATTTATTTTTCTGGGGACAACCTTTCTCCCTTATAGTCTGGTTTGAAAGGAACATTCTCTTATGAATAAATATGACAAATAGAAAAATTAAAATATAGAAGCAAACTATGTAAACGCAAGCCCTGAGGTATTTCAAGCACACAGTGTAATTTTTATACCTGACATGCAATAAAGGTGCCAGTAAGAAAACTTACTGCATGGCTCTGTAAAAATGTCCCATCTTTCTTTCCTGCCTTCCGCCCCCAGGAAAGGGCGAGAGGTTGAGGTAAGAGCCCCGTGGAAGCTGTGATAGTCACAGAAGCAGAAACTGAGGATATTAAAGTGCTGTGTGTCTTTTTCTGACCACTTTCACTCTTTGTTTGGCTTCCACAGGCCAGTTAGATCCTCCAGAGATCTGACAAAGGGGCTGCTTTTCTGGGCCTAGGCTCCACTCCTGCACCAGTTTGTAGCCACAGTGAGGCTTTTGGGACAAAGGGGCTGCTGAATGTGGATTTTAGTGGCCCCTTGAACTCCCAGCTGGGTTTTTTGGTGTATCTCAGCCTAGCTTGGGAAGCTTAAGCACACTTTGCACTGCAGTTGGTCCCAAATGACTGCCTTGTCTTGCCAGCTTCCCACCTCTTTCCCCCCCTTTCTTTAGCCTGGATCTCCTTGGACATGTTTTCTCCCCCAGAGCTTTCTGCATTTGCATGAAGGGTCCAGTCCTACAAAAAATAAATACCCAGTCTCTGCATGACAGTGAAGTCAGTGGGTCTGCTCACATGAATTCAAGTTTGCTGGAGCAGGCCCTTAGGCATTAATTATTTTTTTTAATAAAGTCCAATTTTATTAGTTCTGCTCTGTTTGGGCTTTGGAAAATAAAGTCACAAAAAGCATCATAGGTCTTACTTTTTACAATGGCATTTGTTCCTCTGCTAATTCTTGGCAAACAGGGGCTCAGTGTGACAGGGTTCCAAGCACTGTGTCCTTGTGGGATGTGCACATCCTGCACAGGGACACTCTGGATGCACACACAACATGGATGCACATACTTACCCAGACCAGGTATTGCACATCCAGGGACCTGCTCACATCCATAGATATTTGTAAGGAGAGATACGCATGTGCTTACACAAAGTCTATACATGTGTAAACTCTTAATTGCACATATACAAACATTAAAAATCAAATTAGTCTTAGGTGCACCTTTGCTTTTTTTCATTAAAAAGGACATTTTAAACCCCTTTTTTTGTTCACTTCAGTTTTACTGTAACTAATACAATTCACCTGATCACCTAATGGGATATTTTCCTCTCAGTATGTTAAAACACTGATTAAAATGCATTACAATTATTAAATTGGGTAGAAGAGCACTTCTTGTAAGCTTAGTCTGGAACTCCTGGGGCATAGTTGTGCAGTGACAGTTTTAGATCATTTCTCTCATGTTACGGATCGTACAGCACAGAACCATGCTGAATATCATGCCAAAGATCTAGAAGAGAAGGGATGTGATTTAGGGATCCACTTACAAAACAGTTATAAAACAATTTTGCATATCAGAACAATCTGAAGGTCCTATGGCAGAGTAGTGACTGCTTCCATCTACAAACCCCAAAACATCAGACAATAAACCTGGAAGAAGTTTCACTGATTTTATCTGCTCACACTGGTTTCACTGTTCTTGTTCTAAATGTCCAGGCAAGCACAGCTGCCCCAAATATTAATGTTATTAACATCAATTTAAGGCACATAATAACTGTGACTATTGGTGGTATCCTAGTATTGCACCAGAAGGTTCTGCGTTTCAGAATGCTCCTACATGGAATATTACACACATTTGAGTAAGAGCAGAGGGTGATTCCAGGGCCCCTGGAGCTGGTGCTGAGCTCTTAATAGTTCCTATGCTCAAGAGCAAGACTATACATTAAATCTATAACCCCACTCATGTCAGGGAACTTGTTAACTAGAGGGAATGATAAAAGCAGAGAACAGTGGATGTTGCCAGAGGCTCTGCTTTCTTGCCCCAGGTTGATTCTCCAAAGCAGCTCCCTCCTGAGGCTGCACTGCTAATGGTGGGAGATGGGCAGTTAAAGCGCTGGGTTCATGCCCCCTCCCCACAGATCTCCCTAAGGACGGTCACAGCCGAGCTCTCACAGCCCAGCAAGTGGCAGAAACAAGCACAGAAAATCGTGCAGGTGCATTTCTCTGTTTAAGAGGTTGTGGTCACTTCAGGACCTTCGCTGTGTCTGAGGTGGGGATCCAGGGGGAGCTGATCCCAGTTCTGGTGTGTCCTTGATGTCATCGAACTCTGTCCCACCCCCATTGCCTGGCTGTATTTTTGAGTCCCTTCATATTTCATACAAACCCCGGGATTGTTTAATCCACACACCGTGGTTTCTGTTACCTGCAGAAACCCTTCAGCTGCTTTTCAGTGTCCACATAAATCTGTGAACGTCCTGCTCTTCCCAGCAGCTAAAGGAGTGTTTCTTTACTAATATCGTGGCTCCTCATGCTGCTGGTGTCTGAGTCTGAAGGAAGTCATGGCACAGATGTGCTGGAAAAAGCTTTGTGCTAAAGCCTGGTGAGTCCCAGCCTGGCGGTCTTGCTGTGTCCTTGGGACAGGGTGACATCTATTGGTCACAGCTCTAGTGGGTACTCTATTCCTCATGAAAACTAGGGAATGTATCCTAAAGAATTTAAAGCATCATCCTGCAGTTGTTTTGGAATACATTAAATGCTGCTACAGCCTTTTGCTTTTCAGTTTGGTTCATGTACACTCTGCTTTCCTACTATTACAACCAAAGATTACCATTACTTTTATACCTGACATGCAATAAAGATTGTCCTTGGACCCTGTCTAAGGACACAAAATGAATTTGTAAAGCACAGTCACACAGCTCCGCTTGCACTGCAATTCTCAGGGAGAAGACACACTGGAAGCAACAAGAATTGAGGAATCTCACCAGTTGCTGCAAAATACCTTCCACAAAGCTTTGAATAAGGGACAGGGTACTGGGCTCAAGGAGAGATTTGAGAACATGGATTTACTCACTGTGATGCTAGCAATTGCAATTCCAACAATTCCAACTAAGTGCAGATTAGTATCAATTACATTCTGAATTTCAACCAGGCAGTTCTGTTAAAAACAAAATTAAAATATTTTTTTTTATGCCTGGAAATCTATATTTCAATCAATTCCATCAGCTGTTCTTACTGAACGACAAATAAACATGAAAATATTAGTGCAGTCACCATTCTAATTCCTGCATCTAAACCTTGGGTTTTGTTGGATAATTTTCCCAGCGTCTTCCCTTTTCTAGGGAGGCATCTGTACCTCTTGCCTGGAGAGGCTGACACATGCGAGTCATTTTCTTACACTCGGTTTTCCCTAAATTTAAACTCCTTTATATAACAGGCCATGCTAAATCAGGAGGTTTGATGCTTCATTATGACATTGTACTCACAAGCAGATTCCAGAAAAGACAGAAATTACAGAAATATCTTTCTTAACACCAAGGAAGTTTCTGGTCAGGAGGCTCCATGCATGACTGAGGTGGGCACTTGCCAAAATTTGGCCTCCATGGGGAATTTGGGGTCCTGTTCTGTTACCACCTTCTCTCCTTTCCTTTCAGATGATGTAATATTGTCTCAGCTGCCATGGAATGCCACAAACAGGCATCACAACTGAGGGCAATATGACCTCCAGCTTAATTCTGCCTCCACTCTGCTCCATTTCATAAGGAATTTCATGCTGGAATTTGCAAGGTAAAAAAGAACTCCTTCCTTTCTTTTACTTACAGAATGTCTCCAATTTTACTAAAGAACTGACATGAAAAAGTGATTAGAACAAGCAGGACAGAGGACACTTGCCTTTGGCAGCTGGATGTTCTCTGGACAGGGCAATCCCGCTTGTTGTTCCACACTGCCTTTACCACAGCACTGGAGCTGAATGAGAGGGAGATGAAGGATCAAAGAGGGGAAAACCATGGACTGTTTCATACTGAAAGTCAGTTATTACTTTCATACTGAAAGTGAGACAATAAACAACTAAAAAAAAGAAGCTGTACAAATTAAGTAATAACCTTATTTGCTATATTTAAGCTGCTGCTTCTGGTAGAGTTCCAACTGCGTGGGACAGAATTCTCAAAAATTAGTTTCAATTGTCTGAGGCCACAGCAAACAGCCACATTTGTATTAACAGCAATGTCCAGAAGGGATTTTTATTACCGTATTTCATAACAAAGCAAACAAGTGGATTTGGGAAAAGCAGATCCCTGGCTTACAAGGAAACAGGAGTTGTTAAAGGGAGAATGCAGAAAGTTCAAATATCACATACAGAATTATGGGCAATGCACAAAAGCTACAGCAGAGAATGCTGGAATTTTATTTCTGACACAACATTGTGCTGGCTTTGGAGACAGTAATAAATCAGAGATTCAGAGGGTTTGTTTTTCCTGTTTGCCTATCTCCCACAAAATGCTTGGAATTCCTCTTTGGGTCAGAAATAAGAGCTATGGGAGAAGGACAAAAGGGTCTGAGGTTGTGAAATGTTTGTTCTAAAGAACGTGGGAATTGCTGTAAAGAGCAACAAAGCTTGGGCTTGCTCTCCATGGGAGGCAGTGTGGATCCAGGATGGACACAAATAGGATTCAAGAAGTCACAGGTTGTAACTCTGATTCAGACATTCGCTTTTTGGGTGGTCTGAACTGTGTCACACACGTGCTTTTGGTCTTTCACCTACATAGTTCAACCAGTGACAAGATCTGCCACATGGTAGGTCCTGGGACACAGGTCATGTTTTCTCTGACAGATGCAGAGGGATGCAGACATTTCTCCCTCTCTCTGCGTTTGCGAGTATTTATCTGTGGATTTCAGTATCCAGAAGGGCCGTAGCAGTCATTCCTGCTGCACACAAAGACCAGAAGCATCAGAAATTTCAAAGCCTGGCTAATTGCGCTTTCAAATGTAGAGATCCGAAAACCAGAATTCTGACAGAGCCCTCAGGAAACTCTCAGGGTTGTGAGCCTCTGAGTTGATTTTAAGTACATTCGGTTCTATTTTTCCATACTCCAGAGGGAGGAATTCTGGATTCTGATGGGCAGTGTGACAGTGGAGTAGTGGAGTGAGGTGTTAAGGTGGAGGAGTACTCACAGCCACGTGGTAGCGATAGATGGTACTGTTGACCTTCCCCACTGGGTTTTTCATGTAGTCTTCATAAGCATCGTTATAGATTTTCTGGGCTTCCAGTATTGCCTGCAGAAATCAGACTTTCTAAGTGAATAGCAAATCAGTCTTACCCCCAATCCAAGACTTGCATCTTGTATCCTCGACCTCCACGGCAAATGTTGTGCCTGGTAAACAGGTATGATGACTCAAAATCCAGGAGTTTGTGGCCTGGTGGCATTCAGGGGGTCAGAATGTTCATAGGCTGTATCCTGTGCTTTGGTTAAACACTCTCAGTTGGGGAAGTTCAGTGCCTGAATTTGTTTGCCCGTTTCCCAGGCAATACCCTCTTTTCATACAGTTCCCCTTAATGTTCCTTCAAGGCTGAACCACCCCTCCACTTTTTCTTGGACAGAGGAGGCAAAAACTGCATCCTATTCCAAACTTGTGATAACACAAGCTCTCATTGGCTCCAGATAAGAATGTCAGAGAGTCTTCCTGGGAAAAGTCTCCTGGAAGGTTTTGCTATGGAATAGCCAGGTCAGTGGGGACTGGAATCCGTAACTACCCCATATTACATTAGAAGTTGTTTGCTACTTACCACTTTCTTGCCAATGAAGGCAAATACTCCAGCAGTGACCTCACCTGCAAATATCACCAACAGGCAAGCAAAGAACTGCGGAGGAAGGAGAGAATCTCACGTGAGTGTAGCTTGTTCAAGGGGGCTGCCAGCCAGCCCCTCGTCCTCCCCAGGCCTCAACACCCCACCTTGAACCAAAGCTGCTGAGGAGGCCAAGGCAGATTTCTTGTCATATTCAAACAAAGGGGAAATGGCAAAGATGTGGCTCAGAGGGAGTGTCAGGAAAATCAGAAGGTAATTCCAGGGAATACATCACAAGGGACAAGCAAGAGTACCTCTACATGTATGCCAGCTCTGCAGTAGCGTGGTGGCTACTGAGTCCAGAGAAGCTGGATTAGCCAATAAAAGGACATAAGACCTCTCGGCTGTTGGACTGTAAAGATCTTTCCGTTAATGACACCAAGCACTGAATGCTTTGGATGGTTCTCCTGCACGGCCCAGGCCCTGGAAACCTTTTACTCACTGTTCCGATTAAGCACTGGGACTCCCGCGCTGCTCCACAGCACCCGAAAAATCCGACTGCCGACATGATGGCCCCTGCTCCCACCAGTACATAGAGTCCTGTGGAAAATCAGAGCCAGGCAACAATTTGAGAAGGCTTCTCTCCCCAAAGCCTGCTACCTATTTCATCAGCCCCACCCGTTTATAGCCAACAAGGTCTCTGGCTCTCACAAAGCTGGTTACACAGAAGAGGTTCTCTGACCACAGGAGGAGAGCAATGCTTTATTCAGAATTCTTGGAGAATTAAATAAGACAATTTGAGATTAGCGCCGTTGGTTAGAGCGTGGTGCTAAAAACACCAGCTTTGCAGGTTGGATTCCTGGATGGGCCATTCACTTAAGAGTTGGACCTGTTGATCCTTGTTGGTCCATGCCTTCCAACTCAGAGTATTCTGTGATAAGAATCTGTGACTTCCACCTTCCAAGTTTCCTGTCCCAGGGACAGCTCAGTACAGAAAGAACAAACCCATCCAGAACCCCCTTACACCTCTGTAATAAGCAATGTAAGGCAAAAAAACCCCAACGTGGCTATAGGGCTTATTTCTGGGAAACCTGGGGCTGGAAATGTGCTATACTGCTCTGCAGGGGGGGAACTTAAAGGAACGTGGGAGATGGCAACATAGCCCCATACAGATCTGGGACCTCAGCTGTACCCTGACACCTAGAAATGTTCATACTCCACAGGTTTTTTGGGTTTGGTTGTTTTTTTGGTGGCTTTTTTTTTTTGGTATGGGCTTTATCTAGGACAAAAGGAAATCAGAGCACAGAGTTTTTCTTTCCTCACTTGTGAAAGTACATTTTTTGATCTGTGCTTAGGCAACACACGGGTTCCTGTAGGGGTCAGCTCCCACCAGACCACAACCACTGGGGCTGTGCCTTGGCTCTGGTACCATGTTGGTGTAATTCTAGTCCTTGCCCTGTGCAGGACGCACAGAAATCTGCCGTGCCAAGCCACTGCTGGGGAAAAGAGCTTCATTTTCCTTCTCCTCGTGTCCTCCCTGGTGAGGGGACAGTGGAGCTGCAGGCAGAGTGCACTAGAGGGCACAGTGAGCCAGCCTGGACTGCCCAAGCTTCCAATGAGAACCTTTAGTGTGCTCAGTTACCAGTGTAAACATTATTACAAAATCCGACCCAGGGTTAGCAGAGCTGCTGGAATTTGCTTGTAGCAGGCCTCGTGTAACCTAGACTAGAAAATCCTACAGATGGCAGTTTGCAATTGCTAAGGAAATGTAAAACTAGTCAATGTTTGAGTGCAGAGCTTCCATCCAGCTATTCTGCCTCACTGATGCAGCCTGCTCGGGGAAGGCAAACTCCTGCCTGCTGCCCATTCACTGCCACATCACTTTCCAGTCTCTGTATCCATCCCAGTTATTGTGATCTTTCTCCTCCCCTCCCTCCTTCTGCCCCAGTTCCTGCTGAGAAATACATTCTGCTAAATAGCAATAAAACAATTACAGGTGATATGGCTTTGCCCTACTAATTGTAATATCCGTGGTGCTGGGGGGACGCTGTTTGCTGACTGTGTTGGCAGTTCTTATTCCATGTTTTCTGGATTTTTAATACTCAGCCACCTGTGACTTGCTAGGACTGAGCATTCTTCAGGCTGATACTTGTGCACATATTCACAGCACTGGTTTTTACTGATGTACAAAGATATTTATGGCTCGGGGAGAAAGGTCAGCCAGCCCTCGTGGAAGGTGAATTGGAAAAGACAAAAAACCCTCTCTCAGGTGCGGAACCTGGTGCTCAACAGCCAAACACCAGCGCTGCCATTTCCTGAGATCTCCATGGTAACAAACAGTGCAATTACAAAGATGTTTCCTGGACATTTTCTGTGTGTCACTCCCTGCTCCCGTCCCTGTAATCACTTATCAGGCCACTTAGCAAAGACAAATTTGAGTAAGGAGACAGGAAAAAGTCTTCCCATTTCTTTTATTTGCAGCTAGGAAGGACAAAGCTCGGTGAGCCTCGGGGGTGAGACCACTTTCAGGAATTTGGATTTGCATTTGTCAGAGAAACAGCCTGAGCATTTCACTCGCATGACTCAGAGCTAAACCACTACCTCAATCAGAACTTCCCTTTTAAGGCGTGTTACAGGAAGAACGCACCACTCACTAAACAAAGCTGAGCCCCACAGCTGAGCCAGCCAGGAGTTTAAATCCACCTTCTTCCATCTTCTGCTCAGGAGAGTTCATCCCACTTTGTCCTTTCTCAGCCTGGGACTACCACTTGCTGATACCCAGCTATTTCTAGATGGAAAATAATGTTGACACTTAAAATTTCCACAAAAATAAAGATATTTTTACTTTTCTACTATATATACACAACATGTAATCTTTCACACAGGAATGAAACTTGTGATTTTGGGGTTGTCCTGAGGCCAGGACTTGGCCTCGATGATCCTCGTGGATCCCTTCCAACTCAGAATATTCCATGAGACATATGAAGAGTAGCTTGAAAAAAATCCAAAGGGGCCAAGTTACTTCTCAGCTTGCGCTGAGAGGTTTCCCAGCACCCACATCCAGGGATGCTCAGTGGAAGATGACTTCCAGGAAGGATATCTGTCGGAGGCTGAAATGTTAAAATTTATGGCTTAAACATCTTCATGAAGGACTTTTGCCTGTTATAGCAAAACTGTTCCAAAAGCTGCAGAGAAGACCACCACGCCCTGACTAAGGCCCTACGCTGCTCACTACTCGAGATAAGATAAAGGGACTCAGCGGAGGTCTGGGGATACATTCTCAGGGAGATCAAGCTTAGCACCTTCGGGGTGGAGACCTCAGCCCCGGGGCTATCAGCTGCCAGGCTCGCACAGACCCTCGCACCAAAGGGTGGGGGGAAAAGAGGCTTCGGGTGTGTGGTGAAAAAGCCTCTGGTCCAAGGCAGTGACCGCCCATCCTCCGCTGTGCTGGGGAACTCAGCTGAGGGGCCCTTCAGCCCGGGAGAAGCCGCATCCACGTGAAGGACAGAGGGGGTGTCATGGCCCGTCAAAGGCCCCCCCAAAGGTGTCCCCAGACCCTGCACCAGAGCAGTGCACAGGATGCAACAGACCCACAGTGTTGCGAGGGGCAGTGTCAAACCTACCCCCCACCTCAGGAGGCACGGGGGTGTCACCACCTGGCCCAAACCCTTTATTAATCCACTGGATTCTATACTGTTCGGCAGCAGCAGCTGGGGACCCTCACCACCAAGGAGAGCAGATGGACAGGAGCAACGAGACGTCGTTGGGACCCCCGGAAGGGTGATATGCTTCTACCTAACCCCTGTCACTCTCTCCCTGTCACACTCCCTCCCCCTTTTTCTATTTCTTTTCTCTTTCCTTCTCTTTGCCTCTTTTACTATTAAAGAAAATATATCCATTTTTTGGCACCAAACATCTAACCTCGTTTGGTTTTAATAATGTTTTTGGGGTATATTTCAAACCTTTCTGGGTTCGATCTGTTTTATTCACAGACTTAGTTTTCTTTGCTCTTCTGTGTTTAAACTGGTTCGTAACAATATCAAAGCAGTAGATGCAGAAATATCCTGGATGGTGTAAGTGTTTAAGACAGGGTTCTGGTATTTCTTTTCCTAGTGGGCTGTACACAGCACTGTAGGTGTGATCACCTCAAATTCTTAATAAGAATAGACCTAAATTTTAAATGAGACTCTCTAGAGAGAAAAAAAGCAAAGGGTGGCAATGTCTGGCACACAGCCCTTGGATCCCAGCCTTACCTAAAGCCATCAAGCACTGAGAGCTGTCAGGGTCAGCAGTGCAAATCCAGACATTTGGTAGTGTTAATATCACACCTTGCCTTGCAATAGTATCCAGTGTCAGAAGTACCTCAGCTTCATTAAAACCCATTCCTTCCCAAGAAGCAGGATGGAAAGCCTTAATCAGCTTCTATTCGTCAGCACTTCCATTGTAAAATACAAAGCCTTGGCGTGGCCTCCAACTTAGCATGTACAGCACAGCAGGGAAACAAAAGAAAGGCAGTTTATAGCCACAAAATGGAACAGGTTTGAGAGCTACAAACCGACACAAAAAATTCACCACAAAGCTCAACATGGCAAAAAGTAGCGTGTGAGTCAGGTCAGGGTAGAGAGCTTGTTTTGGTGAGTGGAAAATGATGAGAGGACTGTCCAGCTGCAGCTTTTTGTGCAGCAGAAGGAAAAAAGTACAAGGTAGAAAGGAAGCAAAGGTTTGTGGCCTTTGTGAAATTTTTCCTCTCACCTCTCGTTGCCTCTGTTCATTTCCTGCAATTCTGGCACTTCGATCTGTGTGTGCTAATGAAGAGGAGAGAGGGTTGGACCCCTAAACTGAGAGCAGGGAATGCAGAGAGCCGGAATGCTGCTGTGACATTGAGGAGGGCAAAACTGGCCCCAGTGTCAGAGGTCTGCTATCTGTGATTGCCCACACTTGGAACATTTATTCCACCTGCATTCAGGACCCACAAACAGGTCACTCTCAGCCCCCGAATGCAAAGGGATGAAGAGGCACATTCCAAAGATTAAAATCCATGTGCAAATCTGACAAAAAATTGGTTGATTTAGGCAGACACGGCCAGTGTGCTGATTACTGAGGGGGTTCTGGAGGAAATAGGGGCTTCTTTGTAACCACAAGAGGATGAAAAACAACATGTCACAGGACTGGGGATTTTTGGACAGAGCCTACTCTCTTCATCTTTTTTTGTGTGGAAATATTGAGGTTTTGGGGTGGTGGTTTGCTTGTTTTGCTGTGCTGACACACCCCCACACACAGCTTTTTATAGGTGTGAAGAGAAATGAAGACTTCTCCTTTTAGCAGTGAGTCAAGTGAGAGAACACCTGATAACAAATTGATTTCCCTTCTGGCTGTAGCGTAGTAAGAGGGGGAAACCCCTTCTTCTGCCAGTGTTTTATTTTACAAAGACAAATTTGGAAAGTCATAAAGCAGCAGCTTTTCTGTATATTTGATTTTTTGATTCATCCCATGGGGAAAATCATTATTTCCTGAAAGGAAATTGTTAAATGAGGGTATTCCCTGTGAAAATTCCAACAGGAGGGATTCCCATTTTCCAGCAGACTCTGCTTTGCAATTACAAGGGGAATTAAAATGTTATCTGGCAATCTCCTGTGGCTCCCAGTAGTGAAGAAGGGCACATCCACGACTCAGCAGATCTCTGGATCAGCCTCAGTGCTCGTGGCACAGAGTTCTTCCCTAAGATACTGTTTCCTCTGCGTATAAGGACACATCTCTTCTTGGGCTGTACTTGGAGACAGCAGATCTGAAAGTGTGAAAAAGCACCTTGAAAAGGATCAAGGGATTCTGTGTGTTATTTCTGAGTGAACAAAACCTCTTGTGATTAGCAATGATACAGAATTCCATCGCTTTAGATCGGATAGAAGGATGGAATTTTACTGGCTGCAGTATATCTTTATGTATATCAAGAATGAGGGAAGGATCAGCCTGGGCTGGAAGAGAACCCACTCCCAGAGCTGCTTTTGTTTGTTTGTTTGTTTTTCCCCAAGTCTTGCTGAAGGTTTGAGGCACAAATCCCTGCCTGGAGCCTACTTACTGCAAAGAGCAGGAGCAGACAAACACACCCTGTCTCTGTCTGGCTTTATTTCACATGGGTTTCTTGTTTACCTGGCTGCTATGGGCACTTTCCATTTGAAATAATTCTCCTTTTTTTTTTCCTCTCTTTTGGGCTGAGTAAATAACACTGAACAAACCCCCAACTGTTCCTATTCCACAGAGAGAACAAGCAGCTCTGTTCTGGGGGTGAGGGACCCAGCGGCAGCGATGGCAGAGCCCGGGACCCAGACAGGGCTTGAAGGGCTTTTCCTGGGGTTGTGTGTTCCTTGCAGCCCGGGAGGAGGATGTTCTCCTCCACAGGAGGACTGAGGCTCTCCAGCCCTTAGGAGAGCACCAAGGAACCTCTAGCACAGACAGACTCTTGGAAAATATGAGAAACACACGTAGGAGTTGGAAAAAAACGGCCAGACAGGGACAGTTGTGTGTGTGGCACCAAACTCAGTTCCCGAAACAGGCTTGTTACTAGAAATTTCCATTGTATATTTATTTATAAAATACATTTACAGAGCTGGAGAAAAGCTGCAGAGGCCTCTAAAGTAACACGAATTTCTGGAGAAGTGGAATATAACCTTAATTTGAGCATTATGGATGTATCTGATTAAGTGTTTTGTATGAATTCAGCAGGGAGTTCATGGTTAATCTTCCTGGAACCACGAAAGCATTACAAGCATCAGCCAGTTTGGAGGCTTCTGCTGATGCACAAATCCTGAATTTCAGTTTAAAAGCAGCCTCACTGTAATGTAACATCCCAGTTCAGTTCCTCCCTTTCTCACAGAACACCAGCCCTTGTTCCATATCTTGGTCACATGCGTCCCAGAACCCTAAATAATTGTGGCCCAAATTCACTCAGGCCGAAGTGTGTTCCCAAAGCTGTTCCCAAAGGCTCTGTCAGTGTCTGCCACCTCCACAGACTGCTCTGAACTCAGGTGTCACCAACACACCTGTGCCAGCTGGAGCTGTTCTACCCTGGCTGAACTTCGCAGAACCCCGTGGCAATGAATTCTACAATTTAATGATGTGAATAGTGTGGAAAAACTTCCTCATATGGGAGCTGTTCAGAGTGCACACTAGGGTCGTAACCATGTCAAATGTCTTGGTACTTTTTCTCGTTTCGTGGCACCCTTTTTGACTAGAACCACAGAGCATTCAGGATACTGAGTGCACTGGAAATGTACACAGTGACATTAAGATTTTTCAACTGGATTCCCATCTCCTTTCTTCATAATTCCTGACATTTATATGCCTGTTTGACTGCAGTAAGCAAAGCACTTTGTTGCCAAGAGCAACTGATAGTGAGTCTAAGATCATGTTCATGTGTGGTTGTAGCTAATTTAAAGTCTGTCGGTGTTTATACTGCTTACATTATCTGTTACCACTTGCATCACTTTGTTGATACTGTATTTCTTCTGCCTTTGTAATACTCAGTCGTTTGGTATTCTGAAATCCTCTCGTGATTCTCTGCAATCCTCTCAAGATTAGGACACTCTGGATCATCCTGTGTGTGCATGACCCAGCTCAATCCAAACCCTCCTAAAGATGTTTTTGAACTGACACACCCCAAAAAGGAGCCTGAGGACTTTTGGGTTGCTGGTTTGTTTTTTTCCAGCAGACAAAACACTTTCCTCATAATGGCTTCAGAGTGGATGTCCAGATGTATTTACAGCTCTGTCAGAGTGAAACACAGCACAGGACATTTCCCTTATGGGAGTTATAATGGGTTATACTGGTTTGGTTGTTATGTAGAAGCTCCTTCAGAGCATGTAGAGCTCCTTTTAAAGAGACTGTGTATGATAAAGGAGCCTGAGCAACCCTGGAGTGTGGTGTGCTGCTCCAGCAAAAGGAATCATGGAATCCTGGAGTGGTTTGGGTTGGGAGGGTCCTTAAAGATGATGTAGTTCCAGCCCCCTGTCATGGGACACCTTCCACTATCCCAGGTTGCTCCAAGCCCCGTCCAGCCTGGCCGTGGACACTTCCAGGGATGAGGCAGCCACATCCTGGGGGCATCCAGGGATGGGAAACACCTTGCTGCCTCTTTACTTCCCGCAGCACCAGTGGCAGGTTTATCCCCAGTCACCTCCTGCAGGTGGCTCTTTCCAGAGAACTCCAAGTGTTGGTGTGGTGAGCTCTGGGCCGGCCATGGGCAGCCTGACCAGAACCAGGGACAGCTGGAGCCTGGGTGCTCCCCGAGGGGGGCTCAGGGCACCCCGGGCACTGCTGCTGCCAGGGCTCAGCAGTCACAGCAGTGCCAGCAGTGGGCAGGAACCAGGGCGGCTTCCAGCTGCCTTGAGGGAGGAGAAGGAAATGGGGTAACTGTGGGTTCAGCTGCTGCTGTGGGGTGGGACTGGCTGGCTTTTGCACAACTACAGCAGGGAGAGGAGGGTGGGAGAAGGCACCCAAGGAGGACAGTTTAATGGGCAAAAAGCATGAAGTGCATTATCATGCTTAAGTGATTAAAGGGAAAAAAAAGCCTCCTGAACCTCAGCATTTTGCAAATACACAGCAGTCACCCTGAGGCAGATGGACAGATTGTTCCATTAGGCTAAATTAGCTTGTTTGGTCAGAATTGCCTTTATTCTTGCCTTTATTCTGTCAAGGGGAATACTGACTCTTAGGAACTGCTGCAAGGTTTTATGATCCAGAACAGAGACTGAGGACTTTAGAACAACTTTCATTTTGAGTACGGTTTTTTCAGGGGGTGGTAGTGGTGGTGTCATATTTTTAAAGCCAATTTCCAACGCAGCAGCTTCCGTTTTCCACTCAGGGCCACTATCAGCCTTTTCTAAACCACTCTTCCTGAGTGGCAGAAAAACAGAGCTGCACACAAGATGATAGGAAAAAAGACAAATTCATTGCTCAAGTCTTAAGTACAGACTAAAAACCTCTCCAATACATGATGGCAGGATCATTTAGTGCTCTTCTTGTGGTATCGCATCTCTACACAGGGGCTGCTTTGCCAACAGCTCTCATTTTAAAGGCTGGTAGAGTTTGAGAGGTTGTGGATTTAGGAGAGAAAATCCTGTTGACTAAGGGTATAGTGCTTGACTCCAAAATAGATGAATAGAGCTAGAACAAAGTGAGGCACAGGAGCAGAGAACTGCAGTTCACGTGGATGTAACTCCAGCCAACTCCTGTTTGTATGGGCATCCACTACTATGGAGAAAAACTACTAATATCCTTCAGCTCCAGACATGACTTCATATCCTAAGGCACGCTCCATCCAACTGTACCTTTCAAAGCCAGCAGCATCACTCCTGCTCTCACAGACCCCAAGAAAAAGCCACAATCACCCTAAAACTTTTGTCCACAGCTGTTTTGGCCCTGAAGGATGCCTGGACCACAGACTGGATCACAGGACTGACACAAAGAGAACAGAACAGAGCAGGAGGCTTGGGAGCTCTGGCTGTGCAGGAGAAGCAACATTTCAGGGCTGAGAGAGAGCCACCCAGATGGATTTGTTTGCATTCACCAGGTTTTGTTACCATTCCTGAGGGGGCTTGTTGAGTACATACACTTCACTTTTATTGTTGCTGGCAGGGATGGGACCCTCTGCACGTCAGTTCTTAGGAATACAGAGAGTTTGTCCTGCTTGTTGCCCTTTGTCCACCAAAAGCAGAGATGGAAGAATGGGGGTCTGGAACTGATCCTTTAAAAGTCCCCATGTCAGGCACAAATGCTCCACTTGCACTCAGCAGCACTTGGTCTGTACTACTGTGCTTTAGGTATTCTTAAAATTAAGGACAGCACTACTACAAGGAATTAATTAAGGACCAGTTAATTGTGATTCAGCAATGCTGACACCTTGGGTTCCCACAAGCATCTTATTTCCTTCTCACTGTTGCAGACTTTCCTGCCCAGTATAAAATTTGCCAGTCTTGGTACAGGAGTCTCCATAAGGATGAGCAATCCGAGGGAATTCCCTTAATTCTACAGATCTTTTCTCCGTTTGGTCAGTGCAGTGTCACAGACAACTCAGATAAAAAGGTATCTGCCAGCTATGGACCTTTGCTGAAATTATCCTTTTTTCTTTCATTTTTTCTCTCTCAAGTGCAGCTAAGAGAGGGATCTATGAACCAGAGCTGAACTGCAGCCGAACAGAGAAGCCACAGTTTTGCTTCACCACTTGAAGCACAGGCACAAAAACTGTACTGTGAGATGGAGTAACATAAAAATATTGTCCCACTGTAGTGGGAACTCCAAAAGCTGGGGAGCTGCAGGGAGAGGATGTCCAGTTTTAGGAGCGTGCTCCAGTGTAAGATACGTCTGGTAAAATGGTCGGAGACTGCGTGGGTCAAAGAGTTCCAATTCCAACCTTTGCTGTTGTAGGTTTTTCACTGCAAACTGCAGTGGGGAATATGGATCACCAAACGCAAAACCACAAGCAACAGAAAGCTAAGAACACATATGTGCTTGCCCACAGCACTGCTGCCTGGAAGCTGTTCTCCAACCAACAAAAACATCTCAGTGGCTGGAAAAGATGAACAGGCCTGGTTGCCAAGTCATGGCCCAAACTATTCCAGGGGCAGAAAAGACAGCTGGACTGCTGGTAAAGAACAGGGCTATTTAAGGAGACTCACTCTGGCCTAATGGAAAATGCAAGGATAGAATTATCAATTATTTTACACTAACCCAACATTTCAGATCCAGGAAAAAAACCATCACAAGGAAGCAGAAGAGAGAAGCTGGTTAGATTCGGCTGGCAGCTCGGTCCAGGTACAGAAAGAGCAGAATGTGCTGCTCTTTAGAGGAAAGAAAATTAACTGTTTTCCAGAAGATGGTGATTCTGGAGTCTTTCAGCCTACAAAGCAAACTCCAAATGCACCTGCACTGTTGTTCCACAAGCACCAACACAAAGTTGATGTGATCACGGGGCCTTGGGTTATCACAAGGAGCCACAAAAGCCATCAGTGGAACAGAGATAAAGAAGTTATATTTGGCTGTATAGCTATACGCTTATATTTTAAGTCATACTGCTGGTCTGCTTTCTCTTTCAGCCCTCAGGGCAGCTGCTCCTGGTGTGCTGCACAGTGTTCCATATTAAGAATTCCTATGCAAAACCCTGGCTGTCACCCAGAAAGCATGTTAGAGAGCAAACACACAGAGCCAAATAAACAACAGTCCCAGAGACTCTGAGAAAGGCCCAATACACAACTGCCAGGGGGGACTCCGAGCTGAAATCTCCTCAAGAGGGAAGGCTCTTCAGCATGACCTTGAAATGCAGCTTTGTCTGCTGCAAACCCCACTGTAACTGAACTTCTCACTGTCCTTTTACCATGGCCTTGGTCCCAGACTGTTGCCAGCCTCAGCACGGCTGTGCCATCAGATGCTCAGGAGTCACAACAGCATTTAGCAGGATTTGTAATGAGGGAGGGAGGGTGGCAGAAAACTCTGGTTTTCTTTCACAGGAATGCTCTGCTCAGTGCCTATTACAAAAAAGGGCAAAACCTTTGCTTTAGAATTCAGTCCAAAGTGCAAGTTTAAAAGAATTCTGAACATCTCTGTGCCCTGTTCCTCAGCACTTCCTCTCACAGTTACATATTTCAACAGGCCGCTCTATAAATACGTGTGGCAGCCCAAGAGCTGGATGTCATGGTATTTGATGAAACTTTTACAAGAATGTTCCCCAGGACTTCCCAAAATTAACAACTTTGAACAACTTTTGTAATTTCTACTCAGGGCAGAAGCAGACTACATCTTTTGGAAATTTAAATACACATGCACCAAAGAATATCTTGTTTACGCTGTGTGTTCCAGGCTGTACTGTGAAGCTGTGGTGCTTATTCACAGCACAGGATGTGAAGCACTTTTTGGCTTCCAACAAACCAGCAGCACTTGATTTTGAAGGCCAGAACATCCCTCGGTCTTGTTTGCTCTCCTGGGACAAACGTAAATGGATGAGGCAGGGAAGCTTTCCAATCTACAGCACAGGGAATTCAGCAGGTATAAACTGGATCTGGAAATGAAGTTGGTGATCTAATATGCTGCTGTCACAGCAGCTCGGATGTAAGAGAAAAATTAAATCATACTTCCTGGCTCTCTGTGTCAATGGAGGTGCTGCAGGGTATTTTACAATAATCCTCAGGTCCCAAACAACGTTTTCACCTGAATGGTTTTACTCAGCCTCACAAAATCCCACGGAATCATTGCTGGACATAACATTCTCCCCATCTATTCCCATGGCTGCACAGCCAGTTCTGTGCCTCTAGCCTGGCTGCAGCTGTTAAAGAAACCTGGGCCTGGGGCTGTGGTGGATCTGAGTCAGTCTCCACTGAGAGAATTGGGGTATTTAAAGTAACTGCACAGTCTTGGAGCGATGGATAACTGCTGCAGGACACCTCAGGTCAACTCCCAGTCCTTCCACCCTATCAGAGTGGCTTGATAGACAGGGCAGGACCGGGTATTCACTCACACTTGACATTTGTAGATGGCAAAAATGTTTGCACCAATGGGATTTTATTGGGTCCATCTCCAGGGGTGATGTATTAAACAGAAAAAAAATCTGACTTTTCTGGTGTAAAGGTTATGTTACAGTTGCCAGTGACAGAGAACTGCAGTTGCTGGCAGTCCCAGACAGCTGGTATTTAAGGGTGTCTATAGATACGAAACACAGGTGGCATTTCCAGAAAACCCGCCTGGAAATCCTAGGGAGAAAAATGCTAAAATTAGATGTGACTAATCCCAATTCTGTGGGCACGGGAACTAGCTGATTCCTGCCCAGGTTGGACAAACAGTTCCTGAGATGACTGAACACCAGGTAGTTTTCACTTTTCAGCTGTGGAAGGATTTGCTCTGACACTTCAGTCCCACTGAGGCCTCCACAGGGAGAACCGGTGAGCAGAATTGCTGCTGTCCTGGTTCTGGGAACATTCTGAAGGGACACTTGTTTTGTTGGCTGGCAGCTGCACAGAAAACTCTGGAGGGATATTTTGGTGAGCCCCACAAGTCTCTGACCTGTCTCACCTTCTATTCTGAGAGTATTAGCACAATTCACTTAGGATATGTGGGGACTGGATCAAATCCAGGAGAAGAGATTAGTTAGCTCTAAGGAAGTGGATGCCAAGCAAAGAAAGATCAAAAGCCATTACACACATGGCACGCAGCACCAGAATGTCCAGTTTTGTGTCACTCAGCCCAGGAATTGTTGACCTTTCCTCTAAGTCAATGCATAACATGTGTCACCTGCCCCAGGATGAAACCAAGGCTGGAGGTTGCTGCCCTCCCAGCACTGTAACTTACCCATGAAGAAAAGTTCTGGGGACTTTTTGTCTGTAGCAAACTCTGCCATGGGCCCACCAAACCGCAGCCACAGCCCGCAGGCAATGACGGCCAGTCCCGCCAGCTGCAACACAAACAGAGCAGTCAGGGCTGCAGTGACAAACAGCTGGAGAGCATCACAGAGGTGTCTTGGCACCTTGGGCTTTCTTGAAATCCCACAGCTCAGAATTGCACTGTCAGAAAATTCATGCGGCACTTGCCAGGGTCTGATAACAACAAATTCCTATTACAGTGCAATGTACTTCTTTTGGCTCTTCAGTGTAGTGGTGCTTCTGAACTTACTAGTGACTCTCAAACCTTGTCAGTCATTTAATCATCAAAACTTGGCCTGAATTGCCATGAGAAATGTAGTGGGGCAGGGGACCCCCACCAAAACTAGGAGGCACAAGGATTGTTACAGGGTAGATATCTCGGATCACAGAAATTACAAACCAGTGGTAGATGCTGTCAAATGCAAGGAAAAATTCCCTTTAATGTGAACAAGACTAGGTCACAAAGGAGTGCCACAGCATGTTGTTTGAGGGGAGAGATCTACAGTCAGAGGTCTCAGCCTCCCCACATGCTAGACAGATCATCAGCCTGCCAGGCAATGCTGTGTGACCTGGCAGGACCAGAGCTGTGTCCTGGCAGAGAGCTCCAGCATCTCTCAAGACCAGAGCTGTGTCCTGCAGAGAGCTCCAGCATCTCTCAGGACCGGAGCTGTGTCCTGCAGGCAGCTCCAGCATCTCTCAGGACCAGGCACAGTGTCTCACTGCTGTCCAGGCCCAGAGCCTCAGTCTGAGGCACCTGCACAACCTGGACAAGGCTCACAAACACCTGCTGCTTCCCACGTCTGTGCCAGCCTGGCACAGTGCTCTTCTAACCTGTCCTGCATTCCCTGGCACTTGATCCATTGGCACAGCTCCACAAGCTGAGAGAGCAGGCAATTGTACAGCTGGAGAGCTTGGGATCACGGCTTTCCTCACAGATGTGCTCTAACAGAGGGTGAGGGTCCCCTGCCACCCTGTCACAGCATGGGGACCTCCCTGCTAGCAGCCTTGGGCTGCCAGGGCCTCTCCATGCTGTGGAGTGCCCCTGGCAGTCCGGGATGAATGTCCCAGCCAGCTGAGGAGATGGTTCCTTCCATCTCAGCGAAAAGGCAGATAACAAAACACAGTACTTGTCACTTTTGAGAAACAAATAACACAAAGCTTTGTCCTTCTGCTGCCTTGCAGCTGCAGCTGGGCAGCATCACTCTGCCCCTCCAGCTCGAGCACAGCAGCACTGTGTCCCCGGAGCGTGCAGCGCTGTCACCAAGAGGGAACAGCCTTTAGTTTAACTGTGCTTCAAGCATAAAGGAGACAAAAGCCCAAAACTGCTTGGTCCAGAGAAGCTGAACAGGATGACTTTGTGACTTCTTTTAAAAAGACCCCAGTGAATCAGAAGGAAAGAAAAAGACATTTAAGAAGATAATATTGCTGATTGTTTTCTGGAAAGCTGAAGGGAGAACAGAGCATGAGGGAAAGTGAGAGAAGAGAAGAGAAAGGGTGAATTCAGCTGCGCTGTGGAACTGTGAGACTATTGAAGAGGTGCAATGAGGGGAGAATGGACACAGCATTCCCTAAATCTCTTGGGGGTGATGCGAGGACTTTGTCTTAGGATGAACTCGTAGCAGCTGCTGGCTCCCTGTTTGACATGACATTAGTAAAAAGCACCGTGATGCTGTGAAATGTTCTGCTCAATGCACTGCACCGGGGGAACCTCTCTCAGCCTCCTCCTGCAGCCGCGTGGTTGCCGGGGAAATGGTCGCTACTTTAAATGATCAGTTTACACAGATGCTGTCTCTGCTCAGCAATGTCATCTTACACCCAGCCGGTGCTTCCCCCGGCAGAGCTGTATCTCCGTAGGAGCGAGCAGAAGCCGGGAGCGCTGGCCAGGCGCTCCCGCAGCCTCAGCTCGGGCAGCCGATCCCGCAGGGCTGCCCGGAGGGACCCGCGCCCGTGCCACCCGCTCGACCCCGGCACCCCCGCAGCCCCGGGACCTCGCACCCCCGGAGCGCCCGCAGCAGGTGCCCCT
>VZTA01004789.1:40331-133233 GCA_013398855.1 Mohoua ochrocephala
TTCGGCTGTGCGCCGCCGCGTGCGCCGCTCGGGGAGCGCCGAGCGCCCCCGTTCCGCCCCCGGCAGTCAGCGGCCCTGCCGCCCCGCGCTCGCTGTCATCGCAGCTCCGACTGCCGGGCTTTACACTGAGCGAGGGATTTTTTGAGGAAAAGCACAAAGGTGATAAGCGTTTTCATTTCGTCGGCTGTTTGGAACAAATCGATATCGTTAAGGAAAGAAGCGAGGCATAATATTTTTGTCAGTAGGATTATCGGATTGTGAAGGAGGCATTTGCTAGGTAGACAATTCACTATATCATTCCATGAGCTGCTCTAGTTAGTCCTGTTTGCTGGGAGAAGTGAGATCTCCATCTTGAACATGTCCAGCTTTAAAATCCATGGGTTTTATTGTTTTTTGTATTAAAGACCCTTCTGTTATCAAAGTCTCCTCTCCCCCTGGGGTTCTTAGATGAAACAAGCATGTAGGTATTTGTAACAGGCAAATTTCTTTGCCAAGTCTGGCAATTTCTTTGCAGTTAGATTTACAATTATGCAGATCCTGGAGCAAAGACAATTTGGTTTTGGTTATTTTCTGATAGCAGACCATGCTAGGAAACTTTTCAGGGAAGTGTTATCCATCTGTAGCACTAGGTGTTCAGATACTGCTGAACACGTGGAATTACTTGTACTTGTAGTGACAGATGGATAAGAAACTGTCCTTGCTAGAGCAAGTGCTGTTTAATTTCAATTACTAGAAGAAAGCCTGAGTTATGAGTCCCATAAATATCATCCTGACTTGAGAATTAAAATATTTTAAAATGTATTTGGGTGAGGGAGGGGATGAATTTTACCATTCTCCTTCCAGGTCTGACCTACCCTTCCTCTGTTTTTCTGTCTTCCAAATGGTTCTCTGGTAACTCATTAACCTTTCAGATATCAGGAGAACACAATATTCTTTTTTCTTTCCGGTGTTGGACTGTTTCCTAAGTGGTTTACAATTCCAGTTTTATGCTTTATGAACAGCAAAACTCCTATGAGTGTTTCTTAGCTCTGCAGAGGATTGTCCAGATTTCATAGAATTATAGAATAAAACTATAGAATGGTTTGAGTTGGGAGGGACCTTAAAGCCCATCCAGTCCCACCCCTGCCATGGGCAGGGACACCTTCCACTATCCCAGGTTGCTCCAAGCCCCGTCCAGCCTGGCCTTGGACACTTCCAGGGATGGGGCAGCCACAGCTTCTCTGTGCCAGGGCCTCCCCACCCTCACAGGGAGGGATTTTTCCCCAATATCCCATCTAACCCTCCCCTCTGGCAGTTTAAAGCCATTCCCCCTTGTCCTATCTGCTTCCTGTTTCTCAGCTGTTTCTACACATGATAAGCTCAAATTCCCTGTTCAGGGTCCAAAATAGCCTTTCAGAGAAACATTGGCCAGGGAATGAGGAGGAGCTTCCTTAATAAAAATAATCTTATTCCCTGACTTAAATATTTAATTTACGTGGAACTACAACTGATTTTCAATTCCAAGCAAACAGCCCCAAACCCATACTGGACTCCCATTCTTCCAGGGACAATGAAACTTGCATCATACCTTTGGCATCTGTGTTGCTGTTTCCATTTCCACTGAGTAATTGCTGGAATTCTGGGCCTGGCAACACTGTCTCTGTCTCTGAATGCAGCTCAGGAATTGCTCCCTGGAATACAAAGGAGGTCAGAAGGGACTGTACTTCTCCAAGTGTCTGGGCAAATCGTCTGCTCCTTTGTTTCCTTCCATGCTTTTGAATTTGTTTTCGATATTTACTTGCTTTGCATCAGGCACTGGCATGCTGGATCAGTCTGCAAAGCTCATATGGGGCTGTTGAGAACTGGTTGGATGCCCTGACAACTGCCCTGGCCTGGTTCTCTCTGTTCAGGAGTGTTCAGAACTTGCTGTGCTTCAAACCCCGGCCTGTCTCTGAAAGCTGCTTCTCAGAAAAGGCACTGCAAGGGTGTAAAATCCCAGAATCCTGTAAACTACTTAATTTCTATAGCAAGCATGATCTGGATATTATTTCTAGCATCACCCCTTAAAGGCTGAAGTGGGAAGGAAGGTAGAAGAACACCAAGTTTTCTTTTCTGTTTTGTTCCAACAAGCCTTTCCCAGTCCCACCTTGGCATTTTGAATCCCCTCCCAGCTCTCCACTAAACAAATGAGAGGGATTCATCCAATTACCAGTTATATTCTCTCTTTGCAGATTCCTTCTGCTTTTGTGCCTGGTTTCTCTCTACTCAGGTAGATGTGAGCTGCACAGTCCCACTTGGATTCAGCAACTCTTCCTGCTGAGTCCCTCTGCAAGGTGCAGGTGAATGGTCCCTGACACTGACCCAGATGATCCCTGCAGGATGATCATCGTGCCACCTGCAGTGCTGGGCAGGAACAGAGGATGATCTGGTTTGCAGGCTCTTGTAACAGCCACAGCCTGCGCAGCCTCTTAGATGTGAGTGTTCCAAAGGAACATTCCCACTAAACCAGCCCTTACCAAGGGAAAGAAGCTTCCATATCATAGTTCAGCCTCTCTGCCTCGCTCAGGTGAGACCCCACCTGCAGAGCTGCTCCAGCCCTGGGGTCCAGCACAGGAAGGACCTGGAGCTGCTGGAGTGAGTCCAGTGGAGGCACCAGGATGATCAAGGGATGGAGCAGCTCTGCTTTGAGGACAGGCTTGGGAGAGTTGGGACTGTTCAGCCTGGAGAAGAGAAGCTTTGGGGTGACCTCGTTGTGGCCTTCCAGGAGCTGAAGGGCTGGACAGGAAAGATGGAGAGAGACAAGGTCCTGGAGGGACAGGACAAGGGGAAAGGGCTTCCCACTGCCACGGGGCAGGCCCTGGCACAGGGTGCCCGAGAAGCTGTGGCTGCCTCATCCCTGGGAGTGTCTGAGGCCAGGCTGGACAGGGCTTGGAGCAACCTGGGATAGAGGAAGGTGTCCCTGCCCATGACAGGGGGTTCAATGAGATGGGCTTTAAGGTCCTTTCCCACCCAAACCATTCTGGGATTCTGTGATGCAGGAAGGGCTGGAGTTGGTGTCCATGGGAAGAGCCCCTTGCACACATTTTTGCCGTAGCAACATCCCATTCTCAGCAGTGGAGTTTCCTTGACCAAAACAAAGAACTGCCAGAGAGGAACTTTTGTCCCTGGTTAATGTTGCCTCTGGCTATGAAGTAGACTTTGAAAAAGCAAGTGTAGTTGTTTCTACTCCCCATTAAGCAGTAGTACATTCTGGGCAGTTGATGTTGATTTATCCATGAGCCATCTCTGATAAAATGTAATGAATGATCATGAAATGTTTTAATTTGGCATCATTTCCCTGGATGGACTAGAAAAGTAAGAAGATGCTTTGTTTCCCAGGAAACCTGGCCTAGAAGATAATAACATGATCTGTCAAACTGCAAAAAAACACTAAGGAAAACCAGGTTATCAGAACTGTTGCTCAAGTTTAATTAGAAGGAATTCTTCTGCTGTGTGTGATGGCTGAGGGCTTTTTGAGCTAATCTGGCTGTTTGGGTCAGCATGGAAAATGAGGTATGGAACTGATTCCATGATGAGTCACAGGGGGTCTGGGACAGCTGGACAGGGATTAATTCATTTTGCCCAGGCCAAAGAGTCTCTGCTGTGGATTACAGTGGGAGCAGTTCCCAGGAGAAGGGGGTCCCTGCTTGCTCGGGGCCATTTCTCCTGTATTTACAGCCTTCCCAGCGAGAAGGACCCACATTCTAATCCTCATTCTTACAGACTGAACACCTCGAGGTACTGCCTGGTCTCAGTGCCCAGCGACAAAGGAAAAGGCTGTTTTTCCAGAACTTTTGTGTGTTCATTGCCTCTGGGCTCAGGAGGCTTCCACAGGTCCAGGGGACACGTATCACAACCAGTGTGAAGGGGAGATTTTCTGCAGAGATTGGGCCACTGGAGTGATCCCAGAGCTGCAAATTCTCGAGTCTTGTCCTAGCTCAGCCCTGTGGTTTACTCCCATATAATCTGTTGTTCTCTTTAGGGAATTAAAATCTAATACATATAAAAGGGTCTGAGAGTGACTTATTTCATAGTGCTCTGGGACTGTTTATTACAGAAAGCCTATTAAAAAGCTCTGCTAATCTCTGAGCTGTATTCCATCATCTTTTCCAACCTTAATGATTCCATGAGCTAGAGGAGGGTGTGCAGCTCTGCCCTTAGCCTGGAAAGTAGCAGCAGCAGAAACCCAGGGTGCTGTACAGCACTGCAAACATTGCCAGCCATTCCAGGAATACCCCTGGGGCAATCCCCTGGGGGCACGTGGAATTCCATGCAGTCAGCACGGAGGTCCCAAAGGCCCTGACTCACAATCTGCATCACAGGAGGGAACAAGCTGTTGCTGCTGCTGCTGCTGTCTTGACTCGAAAATTGTTTGAGCCAAGTAGGAAAAGGAAACTGCTCCAAAGGGCAATGGAAAAAAAGAAAGTTACACAAATTCAAAGCTTATGCCTCAGGATCAAGGAAGTTTACTAGACAGGTTTTAAACTGCACATTTCTGTGGTCCTTCAAAAATGCATCACGGCTGGAATGTGAAACCAGAGAAGTGAGTGGTGAAACGTGCCACGTCCTCTCCGCTTTCACTTGACTGACATCGGGGACCGGGCTGATTTGTAGCACCATGAGAAATACCAGTTCCACCAGTGAGGTCTGGGAGTCGGGTCAGCTCCTGGGGAGGGAGGGATGCGTTGCTGGGTGTGCTCCCTCCAGCAGAGCCTGGCTGCAGTGCAGAGCTGCCTCCAGCTGGCAGGAGATGAAGATTTCAGTGACAGCAGGGGCTTAGTGGCACTTGCAGGGTTTGCATCTCGTTGTGATGGTGGAGGGGGTACCCAGCAGACAGCAGAAATCCTTCAAGAGAAGTGTCTGCTTCCACCAAACTGCTTTAAGCTGGGAATTGATGGAGGTTTAGGCATTTTTTCAAGTTTCAGTATAAGGACAGCAGCAGCAGATGATGTATGAACTGTAGCAGGTGCTCAATATCACAGAGAAACAATCCCTGAAACCCAAGGCAAAGGGAAATCTGAACACATTTATGGCCTTTAAGGATATAAATTTGTTTGTTGGTTATACAGAAGAAAACAAGGGAACTGAAGGAGCTTAGTAAGCCCATTTATTTTCCTATTTCTCTGAATATTGATGGCTTTCCATCAAGAAAGGCAGCTTTTAAAACAAACAGACAATTAATACTATGGAGTTAAAAAACTTCATCCTTATTAACATTTGGTTATTGTTATATGTGAGGCACCACCATGCTGCTTGCTCTACCCTTACTATGAAATGTGATTTTTCTCTTGGCACAGAAAATCTCTGCCTGTGTTGTATCAGAAGAATATTTGGACACAGCATTCAGTTATCTGAGGGAAGTTTTGGTTTCTGTTCAAAGAAATCATCAGTCCAACATGTTTATAATAAATGATTTTGTCAGTTTTTTTGGGAAGATTTCTCTCCTATTTAATCTGTCCTGCAAGCTACAGGATGGCAATGGCTCCACTCGAGTTAGACTGGCAGCAGCAGTGCCTTTCTCCTCCTCCTCCTCCTCACTCCAGGAGTAAATTTCTTTGCTGGGCTGCACCTTGAATTCAGTGGTTTTAACTCAGCTCCATCACAGGCACCATCAGTGTTGGGGGAACTCTGGGGTCCAGAGCCTCAGCACTGATTAAATGTAAAATGATCCCTGCAGGATGAGCCGCTGCTCAGGACAGAATCTCAGTCAATGACTGAGTCCAAAGAGCTTTTCTGAATTTTACCAGAGTTACTCCTTTGCAAGGACAAAACAGAAGGGAAAGGTCCAAAATGAGCTTTGTTGTGAGAATGGTTGCTTCTCAAATAAACAGAAACACTGCTGAGTTTTCCATCTTCCATGGAAATTTGCTAGAAAGCAGAGGAACTGAGGAGAGGAGGAACTTTTAAAAATGATGTATCCAAAGCTATTCTTGTGCTATTTATACAAAGCCTTTGCATCTGTAACTGCATGTTAGAAAGGTACAAAATGTCCTTCCAGAGCAAATGTACTCAGGCTAATTCTGACATATTTGGCAACCCATAAAGGTGTTTAACTGTTTGTGGATCTGGATAGAAAAGTCAAGTGCTTTTGATTTTAAGACTGAAATCAGATGCTAATAGTGACTGATGTTCATCTCAGGAACCTGCCACTGAGACAAAAATGTCATGCTAAGTCAAATCGACCCATGTCTAAAATCACTGTTTATTGCGTGTTAACTACAGAAAACTTCAATGAGTTTTATAACCCTCCTCCCCTTCCCCAATTCCTATTAATCCCCATAAGAAACACTCATCGGGACTGTTAAAATATTTTTCAGTGGGGAAAAATATTTGCAAGTGTGGAAAGGAAAATCAGGGCAGTATGAGGACATAATTCCCATTTCATGTGGATTCCTATTTCAATCCTGATAGAATCTCATTTTCTGTCCCATTCACACGAGTGCTGCTTTTCTGCTTCTGGCTGGAACGTTTGAAGGAAATATATTGATGTGATCGTGGTGTGATACTGTTTGGGTACAAGAAGAGAAAATTTCCATCAGGGAGAGCCGATCTGAGCACAGCTGCTGCTGCTGCTTGGAAACTTGCCAGTGTTTTAAATAGACTTCTACATTTTCCCAGGTCTAAGAAGTAATAGAAAAGGCTGTTAAGAGTGGAGTAGGATTAAGTGTTTAGGGAAAATTGGGGGAAAGGTATTGGAGTTTTCGTGCCTGGCTGTGAAGTGCAGAGGAGAATTGGAGAGACCCGTTCCCAGTGCTCCAATCTGTGTAACCGTGAGCCAAGGGACAGGACTCTTCCTTTGAAATCATCCCGCAGCTCAGCCTGTCCTTATTTCCATTATTCTCCTCCAAATTTTCTTTTTCTGATCTTCTTAAAACAAACATCGCTGAATTCCAGCAGGCCAACACTAGGAATGTGCTCCTCCTGTTCCTACCCTTACATTCCCAAACTGTTTCCTTTAGCATTTACTGGCAGCTGCCCATAAAGCGGACAGGCCATTGGTACTACCAGAACATACATTTATTTCTCTGGCATTTCTTTCAAGTCAGTTCTGAGAATTTCACTACTCTGCAAGATGTCTGAAACAATATCAGTCCCCAGCCTGTGCTCTTCCCATTTCCACCTTCAGTCTGGAAAAAACAAACCCATTTGGTGCCTGAGTCTGTTCGCTCACATGGTGTGCACACGACTGGAGCTAAATCAGAATTAGCTAAAACAGGAAGCTTATTTCAAAGCCTGTGCAGCCCAGCCAGGAAAGCTTCCAGAAACATGTGCTCCGAGATGATCTCAGCACGTTCATTATTCAGCCTGTGAATAGCTTTAAAAGGGCCAAATTTCTTTGGGTTGAATCAGCTAGGAAAGTAATTCAAATGGAGCAGTAAGAATCGCTTGAGCAGTTCAGGAAATGTTTGTTGGGCCCACTAAAAATGCAGGAGGAAGAAAAATAAAAACTACTTTGATAAATATGTATTAAGAGTTTGGGCTTATAAGAAACTGGAGAAGTAAATAGAAGTACCGTATTTTTTTGGTAGAATGGTGATGCTCTAAACCCTTTTGTATCGAGAGAAACAATCCAACAACAGCAACGCTCCACAAGCAGATATAATGGCCATGAAAATGTCAGACATGTTGAGTAGATTTTGCTGTTTTGGGGGGGGACCGAAAGTAGCCATAACTATTATTTGGCAATTTTATAAAAAAACCACAATCACCATTAATTTTGCAGTCAACCTGTTTTTCACAGTGGCTTAAGTCGTGAAGTTCTGTAGACCTTTAGAAATGCTTCAAACCAAAGACAAACCCTCTCATTTAGTACCAAAAACTTGGGAAAAGCATGAACTGGATTTTCTGAAACCACACTAGAGGGCACTTGAGCTGCTTCTTCTTGAGTAGATAGAGGTCAGAGTAGTAGGATGCTTATCCAGGAGCAGCAGTGAACTGAATTGAACACGGGAATTATCAGGATTTATCAGGATTAGGTTGGTGGAACAATCAGTGATTTCCCCTAACAGCCTAGTGGGGAGACAATAGGTGTGAATTTCCAGGTCTAAATTTTGCTTTTAGGTACTGTAAACAATTAGGAGGAAATAATGTAAAAATTGCTGATTGACTGTAGTAGTATTTTGTCTTTGTACATGCATCAGTCACAGAAATGTGGGATACTTTGGGAGTTTCAAAGAAAACCGAGTCTCAAACAGAGCAATGTCTGGAGAGCTGAGCTGCTTTTTGCTCCCACTCTAATGGTCTCGCTCCTGTCCTCTCCCCATATGAAGTGTGATGCCCTAAAATGATTGATTTTGTGGGAATGGAACCAACAGCACCTGACAGCCTTTCTGTAAAGTATCCGTAATAAATACTGAAGACTAGGAAAGTACTGCAGACCCCACTGCTTATAACCCACTTTCAGAGGTTTGGTTAAAAAAAATTAATATGTTGATCTGGTTCCCAATGTTGAAAACACTCACAGAAGTTTGAGTGTGTAGCTGGAGCAAAGGAGGCTCAGGGGGGACCTTGTGGCTCTGCACAACTCCCTGACAGGAGGGGGCATCCGGGGGGGATCAGGCTCTGCTCCCAGGGAACAGGGACAGGACAAGGGGAAGTGGCCTCAAGCTGTGCCAGGGGAGGTTTAGATTGGATATTGGGGACAATTTTTTCACTGAAAGAGTGATCAGACACTGGCACAGCTGCCCAGGGCAGTGGTGGAATCGCCATCCCTGGAAGTGTTCAAAAGTCACGTGGATGTGGCACTTGGGGACATGGGTTAGTGGTGAACACGGCAGTGCTGGGGGAACAACTGGACTTGATAATCTTAAAAGGCTTTTCCAACTGAATGATTCCATGATTTTCTGATCTCTCAGGGATCAAGGCCTCCCTCCCTACCTTTGGTGCTGGGCCCCACGTTTCGAGGTCCTGGAACCCAGCCCTGGCAGAGCAGCTCCTGGGCACCTTCTCTGCCTGTGCAGAGCCTGGTGGGCTCAGGTGCTGCTGCCCAGCACCACTGACAATTCATTTCCTGCAGATGACCATAATGGGTTTGTAAAACAAACTCTGCTTGAGAACGGGCTGTCTCTGAAGCAGGAGGCACTTGAGTGGCTGAGTTTCAAACAATTCTCCTTTTGCCCTGACAGCCACAACCAAACTCCAGCTCGCAGCAGTTTCGTTCGGTCATCGCTGAAACAAAGCTACAAGCTGCAATTAAATTTCTGGGCAATTTACAGACTTTCTGGTAAGTCAGGTTTCTTATGAAGGACGTGGACTCTCTGTATGTACTGTGGAACACCCATTTTTTGTAGATCACCCTCCCCCAGTCACAGGGAATTGCTGGCCAGTTTTGTGACCTTTCTGTCTGTGTTTGCTGTTCCTCAGCCTCTCATCTTTCCCCTTCCTGTGCCCTTGTGAGACCCCACCTGCAGCAACTCTTAAACAAACTAGAGTTGAATTGCTCTCCTACCACTTCTGGCTTTCAGTACGTGTTTCCTCATGAATATCCAGGCACAGTGGGAGTTTTCCTACTCCCAGCAGTGAGGTAGGACACATTTGTTGACAGGCTGACACGTGCAGCACGTCCTTGCAGCGAGGACAAGCTGTGTGCAGAGGGAAAAGCCTTGTGAGAGCTGGCTGAGGGCTGCTGGACAAGCCCTCACAGGATCCAGGAGCCACCTCAGACCTCTCTGCATTCCATTCAAATGCCAGGTGTGCTCTTTTGATCTGGCTCCAGGAGCAAGGAGGCACAGAGTGAGGCAGCAGCACCTCCATCCGTGTTCGCATGGATGAGGAGAGGGGGAGGATGTCTTGTGGCAGATGGTGGGTTTGCTTTTCTGGAGTACTATTGGGTTATGCTTGGAACCTGTTAATGGGATTAATGCAAAAACGGAGTGGGACAGAGTGGCTGGAGACACAGATCTGGTTTTTACTACTGACATATTGGTCTAATCTTTCCATGCTTTCCACGTACATCCTGGATATTTATGGTATCAGAACACACCACTAGAAGCACTGAGCACCCAAATCCTCCAATTTTTACCACTTTTGTAAAGCTCCCCTTTGAAGTATCTTGAAGGGGATTTTTTGCAGTTTAGTTATAATCAGAATTTAGAGCACATGGGTGATAAAAGGAGTTATTCTGTAGTAACCTCCTGAATGGTTCCAGTGCTGTGTACAGGGGAACTTGTCTGTCTAAGAGGAGCACATCCTTTAAAACCGAATAGATTTTACCTCCCTAGGAGGAGTTTTCTGTGCCTGGAATAAGAAGAAATTCCCTTCCTTCTGCTGAGTGGAGGTTTTGCAAATATATTTTGTTGTTATTGGGGTTTTTAATTAATTTTATGTTGGTTTTTTTTTAAGCAAATACCATGATTTGAAGTGTTTGGTGAACTCCCTCCTTCCTTAGTGTTTTTGGGTGGAAGAGAGAACAGAAATGAAAGTTTAGTGAAATTCTGAGGCTAATGATTTTGTTCTTCAGCTTAAATTAGTTTGTTTCCATGACAATCCTTCAGTTAATTGCACTTAAGCCACTTAATACCACGGTTTCTTCTGGGCTTCCTGTGCTGCTGCATGTGTGGCCTGACAGGAGCTTTCTTAGCAAAACAGCTGAAATTGCATCAGAGAGGATGGAAAAGAATATGGAAAGGAAAAGAGAAGTGAGGAAGACTAACAGAACAATGGACAATAAGTGTGAGTCTGACCCAAACTGCTGGGATGCACATGGGGCTGGAGGATGATTTAGGCAGAAAGGAAGGAACGAGAGCAAAAACTTCTCCCCTGGGTTTAAAGCTCTCGGTAAAAGCACAGGAGCCCCTCCAGTTGCTGAGGTCAAACATGGAGGAGATGACTGTGTAGATATCTAGGGTGTCTGGAACTGTCAACTTTCCAGTTAAATTACAAAACAGTGCTCTGAACATGGAAAAACATGCAGGAAGAAAGCCTATGGGATGCCATACGACTTGATTTGGACAAGAAGTAAATAAAAAACAGTGCATGGGCAGAGTTGGCAACGGGTCTGGACTCAGAATTTTGACCCGTTACTGAAAAAGCAGCATTTCAGATTTTAGAGACGGAGTTGTTTCTCTAAGCTGTGTGGCTGAAGAAAACAAGATAAATGTGAGTAAAGAGATGTGAGAAGTTTCTTAGAAGTCAGTCTTTTTCCTTGGATGTTTTTGGTAATACAACCTGCACCAGTTCCTTGTGCTCCTTAGTGCCTATCAGGTGAAGTTGGGTGATGATGTGTTGGCCAATATTTTCTTTTACATGACCTGGGTAATGTAATGGGAACTCTGTCAGGAATTTATGAATGAAAACGAAGCTGTAAAATGCTGCCAGAATGGGGGAGGACAGAACTAGAATTATAAATGACAGATTGGGGAAAACCTCTAAAAGAGTAGCTGTAACTTAATCATAGCATAGAAGATCATTGATTTGTGTAGGAATAATCATCATCACGGGGGCAGCACTGGGAGCAAATGGCCAGGTCAGATGTGCAGTGAGGAATTTGGGAGATGCTGCGAGCTGAGCAGAAAATGCTGCAGGGAAGGAGGCAACCCCTGGTTAATGTGGACAGGTCCCAGTTTGTGGGTGACCACGACAACCAGCACTCCCAGCCCCCGTGGGGTTCTGCTCCCCAGGAAAGGTGGGGACCACTAGGGGACAACCCAGACCAACTTTCAGCTCTCTGATCCCTCTTGGAGCTGTAAACATGAGATCATTCCAGGATATCTCCTGCATATGTCCTACATATGTCTCAAGTCTTTACTGTGAACTCTGCAAATACTGCAAAGAATAATATAAAAGCACAGCCCAGATGAGGTGGTATCAGAATGTAGGAAAAAAGCTTAGAATGTAGGGGAAAAAAAATCCAAGTGACAAAAGCTGGATGAATCTGGAAAATTGCTCCTTCATGGCTTTGTGACTAGAATCCTGCTTGCTGTCTGTCTTTGGCTGTTCTGTTTGATTGCTCAGAAATGTGGGAAGTCTAAACCCATTTCCTTGACTCGTACAGTCAGTACTTGAATGTCTTTTTTCCAGCTCTCCCCTGCACTTGCAGGCCAGGTAGGTAACTTCTCATGGATGCTTGTGGAAGGTGGTGATTCAGGATGCCTTGGAAAATTACTGGTGCTCTTCAAAAGCTCTTGGAAATCACAGGATTTCTGGTGCCTCTGATGTTGGCCTATGTCTGGCTTTCTTTTGTGGCTTTCACAGGTCCTTGAGAATTAAGCACTTCTGCTGGAATTGAGGTGGTGTGGGAGGGTCACCATTCCCAAATCACCCCTTTGTCCTTCCACCCACATCTCTTGGGTGTTTCTGTGCCTGCTGCTGTGTGTCACAGTCGTGCCCTATTGCAAACACTTGGGGAGATGCAGATTTGTTCTGGCTCAGGATGTTTCAATGCTTTTAAGGGAAATTTTTGTGTGTGTGTGTGAAAATGGGACCATCCACCAACCTTTCCTGGCTGATGACTGCCAGCTTCTCCTGATCCCGCACAGGGAAGGACATGGATAGGGTGGCTTTAGATCAGATGTTAGGGTGAAATTCTTATCTGTGAGAGTGGGGAGGCCCTGGCACAGGGTGCCCAGAGAAGCTGTGGCTGCCCCTGGATCCCTGCAAGTGTCCCAGGCCAGGCTGGACGGGGCTTGGAGCAGCCTGGGACAGTGGAAGGTGTCCCTGCCCATGGCAGGGGTGGAACTGGATGGGCTTTAAGGTCCCTTCCAACCCAAACCGTTCTGTGGTTCTACAATTTTATGACCCCATCAAAACAATGCTTATTATTGAACATTTTAATTATTTTTTTTTCTGAGCAGTAACTTCAGTGTCAGTTTTTGGTGGCTGCAGTGAATTGTGGGCTGAGTTCAGATATCAGGGTACTCTTGGTCCTGTATGACTGGTGAGATGTTGACCAACATTTAAATGTGCATCGAGTCCTGTCTGATAAACCTGGCAATTTGCAGCTTCCCTATCAATGCCACTTTGCATAGCAAATATTTTTCAATCAGTATCATCTGTCTTGCAGGTTTCACTTCTTCCAGGATAGCAAACCCCTCCTCTGTTTGCGAGAGTTTTTGCTCTTTCCAAGAGTTGCAAACTATTTACTGAGGATACAGCCCCAGTAAAAGGAACCATACGGCTGAATTAAGATCCTCTAAGGAGGAATATGGCTGGAAGCAGCTCAGGTCTCTGCACTGAGCTGTTAAAGCTGAGCTTCCAAGTTTCTAATCAAAAGCTGAAACCAGATGGAAGTAAAATGTGAGGAATAATATGAAAAATATGTTGCTGAGAAGATCAAATGGAAGAAAGAAAATGAAAATGTTCTCAATTGACTGCAGGGTTCCTTCAGAAGCTGCTTTGGAGGAGTCACCTTGTTCATCCTACACCTTTATTTTGCCCCTAGGTGCACCCAGGTGAAGCCAAATGGAGCCTGTGGAGCTGAGGCTTTGCCACAGTGCTCCTGCCAGCACCACAGAGCTCCGGTTTTCTGTGTTACTAAATCAGATTTAGGAGCCTAACGGGTTTTCTGTGCTCTCCAAAGGCTCTCCCTGCAGTATCCAGCTGAAAGGACAATAATTGAAGGTGTCTGCTCTGCAGGTAAAACTCTGTTCTCATTTCTTTATTAGAGGCAGTGGGATGACTTTCTCTGAAAAGCAAGATTTAGAAGGACCTGAAACCTCCTGATCTGAAGATCCAACAATTTAAGAAGGGGAAGAGAAAATAAATAATTAAATCTCTCTGACAAGCAAGATGTGTCCTTATTCAGAGAACAGGAATACCATTCTTTCCTTCTTTGGGGAATACATGAACAGAAAAATGAACCCGGAGACAATAACATAAGAGTGTTGTCAAAGTATTCCAAAAAATAACTGAGACTTGTGCAGATGCCAAGTCTAACTTTGGCTGATTCTCTTTTTTAGGAATGTTGTAGAGCAATTTTCTGAATTCTATTAATATAATAAGCAAATAGACTTTGGATGCTCTGGATCTACATTGTGGGAAGTAAAGGTGATTCGTGGAGATTTTATAGAGGCCAAGAGCCTTTGTGCTCTTGAAATATGAACTTAAATGTGACTTAAAAATTCAAAGATGGTTCAAAGTTTAGGGAAGGGAAAGAGGGACACAAGGCCTATGGAATGTGCTGATAATGGTGCAGGATATGTGCAGCCCATGATGAGGGATGGTTGCAATGATAAATTCTGTATATCCCTGCCATGGCAGGGAGGATGGAGAGGGGTGGTCTGTCAATGGCTCCGAGTTGATTCCTTTCTGTAGCACTTTGCCTCCTGCTGCAGCAGCTCTGTTTGAATGTACATTGCTGTATTCTGCAAAATGCAGATGAGACTGAACGCTTTCCACCACTGAAGTGCATTTGTCTTTCCCAGATATGGTTTCTCAGACTCCTGGTAACACTGGTGTGTCCTCAAGCACAGTTTGGGTGGTGAGGTCCAATACAGGAGGCTGAAGTGTTTATTTGATTCCTTGCTCATTCCCAGCTCCCTCAGTGTCTTACATTTATAAAGGAAGAGGCTAAATAGAGGCACAGATACTTTTACAGTAATACCAAAATCCTGTTTAGGTGCTAAAAGCAGCTGGTTTTGACAAGGTTATGAAGGTTTTTGGGTTTGCTGCTGTTGGCTCAGGGGTCCTCTATTTCTTATCTCTGTTTTTTTCCTATTTTCTTTTCCCACCCTGATAAAATGAACCAAGAGCCTTGAAGTTTTCCCCCTCTTTCGGGGACCAGACTGTCCCAAAGGCACCACAATTCCCAGGTTGAGAGCAGTGGGCTCAGCTTTCCTCTGTTACTGCTCCAAAACACCCCTCAGCTGGAGCCTGAGCCTCTGTCTGCAGTGTCAGAGTTGTCACAGAGGAGCACCACCACGTTCTGCTGCTTCCATCACACTGGGAAAATAAATAAAAGAAATTTCACTTTGACCTCTGGCTTAGAAAGGAAGGCAATTTAAACGCTAAGAATAAACATAAAATGGGGGACGTACAGTTGAAGCACTACCAAGTCATTCCTGCATATTCTGTTTATCTTTTGCTGTTGGTTAGACTCTGCTTGACAAAGGATCTTCTGTGCCTTCACAGCAAAGATGTGAATGAAAGTAACAGGAATTTAACAATAACAGTGAATTAGTTCTTGTAATGTTACCTGTCATCAGGGGCAGACAAGAAGCTGTCTCCAGATGATTTCAATTTCTCACATCTTCTGTCTTCTAAACAGCTTTAGGTAATATTCCAGCAATCAAAGAGGGTAAGAAAAGCTGAATAACGGTGTCACCTGAGTCAGGAAATGTATTCCTAAGCATGCTGTCACAATATGACTGCAGGAATGCAGGTTTAATGAACCTCTAACAATATGTGTGTCAGATTTACTGGCATAATTCACTGATTCGGTGTCGTGTGGATGTGTGCATAAAGAACTCAGAGCAATCTGCTGGAGCAGTGAGGAACAAAAACTGATAAAACTCACTTGAAGGGGCTAAAGAGGCAAGACCACGTAGGTTGCACAGTCTTCATTCAAAGTGAAGGCAAAGGCAAAAATGCCTTTGAGAGTAGAAATGTTTTGATTGAGAAGCATTACAACCCCACTGCCTTGAGTGGAATCTGCAAACTGAACGAGGCCAAACAACTTCGTAGAAGAAGAAAGGGGAAACCAGGAGGAAGGAGAAAAAAAACAAACCCAAGCAACTGTTAGGAAATGTTACTCCAAAGTAGTTGATGAGGACAAATGAGCAGGGGCTTAAGTTTTTAAGGCCTCAGAGGCTGGTTAAGCCCTGGCTGGTGCAGCACAGTGCAGGTGCTAAGACCATTTTCCTGCTTCTAATTTCATGCTGCATTTGCCCTTTCCAACTCTCGGTCCTGACATGCTTGCCTCTCCTGCTGGATCACTGAATGAGGAGTAGTCTTTAGCTAAATATTTCCTAAAGACTCTTGAAACCTAAAATCTAATGGGTCAGGAAGGGTGTTTGAAGAGAGGGTTGAGTGATACCTTCCTTTTCTGATCTCCCCATGTCTCTCTTCCTCCTTTCTGGTTTCCATTTCATGATGTTTGAGTAATACGAGCTGAACCAAATGGTTGGTGTTAGAGATCATACAATTCCAAACTGGTTTGGGTTGGGAGGGACCTTAAAGCTCATCCAGTTCCAACCCCAACACCTTCCACCATCCCAGGTTGCTCCAGCCTGGCCTTGGACACTTCCAGGAATGGACCAGCCGCAGCTTCTCTGGGCACCTGTGCCAGGCCCTCCCCACCCTCCCAGGGAAGAACATGAACGTGGCTCCACATTTGCTGGATGCTCCAATTTTTTTCTCCCTATGAACAGGCAAAGCACTCCAAGACACCTCCCTGGAGCAGGACATTTCTCCAGGCCTGGCTGTAACCTTGCCTTCTGTCCTAGGCAGGCCACAGGCACATCTCTCAGGAGTGTTCTTTGGTGCAGGACTTTGTCTAAACATTTTCCCACTGGATCTAATCCAGTCTGGGATCGCAACTGTCGTGAGAATGCAACAAATCATTCTGGGAAGTATCTAATTTTGCCCCTATTGGTCAAAGCAATGTTTATGCACAGCCAGAGCCACATGACAGAGGAGAGGGTACTCTTGAACCCTGTTAGAAATGTGTACTAAAAAAAATACCAGAGCTCCCAAGTTTTTGTATGAGTAAATGGCAAAACTACTGTTTCCTAGTTTGAACAACCCCTGATTTGAACATCACTGGAAAAAAGCCAGGAACAACTGGAGTCAGCCCAGAAACATTTTATATCCTTGTGGCTGCCTTATTTAATCAAACAAACAAACAAACAAAACCCCTCAATAAACCAACAAAAAAGCCTTTTCAGAAATGTACTTTTTCTTTCAAAGAGTATTTTAGGGCTTTAAAATGATGCTCGAGATGTGGTACCTGCACAGAGACTGCCAGGGAAATGTGAAACAGAAAATAAATGCCATAAGTGCATGTGGTTTTGCTCATTTTCGGTCCTGCCTCAAATAAATAATTGAATAAATAAAACATTGTTCAGTTCCTCTATAGGAACTTCTTCACATTTCCAAGGTGTGTGGGAAGGCCCAGCCTTGCAGAGAGGTCTCTTTAGCAGTTTTCCAGTGGAGGGGATCACAGGGCTCTCACACATCCAGGGCAAATGGCCAAGAAATGGATTATTTCTGTGGGTTGCTCTGAATCCTCTGGAGGGGTGGGTTTACCTCCAGCTCTAACTGATGCTTGAGTTGAAAAACAGAGCATTTAATCTGTACCTGAGGGAGAGATCTGAGGCAGCTGGGTGGCAGAGGCTGTGTCAGGGAAGAGGGAAGCAGCCTGGCAGGAGCCCTGGTGCTGTTGCAGCCTGTTCTGCAGGAGCTCTGCAGGGTAAAATGTGTTTGTTCCCCCAGCCGCCACTTCATCATAAGCACTAAAACTGGCTGGGGTGCTCCTGCCTCCAGCTGCCATTTCACTGTAGGGTACTGACAGGGAAGATCCTTTGGGAAGGAATAAAACCTGGTTTGAAGGCTCAGATTGAGGGAGTGCACCCACCCCGTGCATGGTCACCGGCTTGGGGGGAGCCACAGCATCTCCTGGGTGACAATTTGAGGAACAAGTGAAGGTTTATGGCACGAGGTGCACAGCGGGTAAGTGAAATATATTGTGAAAAATAGGAAAAATAGAACGAGAGCTGCTGCTGTTGAGGAGCATTTTAAAAATAATATTAATAAGCAAGATGAAAATAAAAGAGAAATAAGAATGGGATGGAGAAAATTGGCTGAACCAAAACAGAAACTGGGCAATGCTGAGAAAGTGACAGTGTGAAATGTTTGTTGAATCACCTTTGATGCTCAAACACGGGATCCTGTTACAACTGGTTAACACAAACCCAGGGCTGGTTGATGGATGGGAAGATAAGTGCTGTATACTCTGTCTGAAGAATGATGGGTTGTTATGAACATTAAGAATAAACTATTACAATCAACATCATTATTCAGCCCAATGCTGAAGGAGCCAGAGCAGATCCAGTTTGCAAAAATCTCATTTATTAATTTGATTCTCCCTGTTTGCCCTCTCATGGCTTTGATGTTCTCAAGTCGGTGTTTAAGCCTCGCTGCAGATGACAGCTGTATTGGGAGTTATTAATCACCAAATGAATCATCTGTTCATTCACATTAGACGATGTCTAAGCAGTTTGATAAAGCTGAAGGTGATCTGAGTTTAGGGAAGATGAGATAAATAACATTTTTTTTTCAATTTGTCCCAAATCCATTGCAGATAAGATAATCTGTATCTTAAATTCTCCAAATAAATGTCTGGTTATTTTTAGACAAATCAGAAATTTAGAATCTGTAATGTCTTTAACACATTGGTGAAATAGAAGCAATTTAGTATTTCAAGTGCAAATTTGAAGAAAGTTTTTAAGTTGGTTATACTTGAGCTGCTGGGGACCCCATCTTCCAATTTCAGAAAGAAAAATCTCTTGATGTAAATTAATTGGATGTTTTTAAATTGACAGAGAGTAGGTTTAGATCAGATGTTAGGGAGAAATTCTTCCCTGTGAGGGTGGAGAGGGGCTGGAATGGATTTCCCAGAGCAGCTGTGGCTGCCCCTGGATCCCTGCAAGTGTCCAAGGCCAGGTTGGACGGGGCTTGGAGCAGCCTGGGACAGTGAAAAGCGTCCCTGACAGGGGTGGAATGGGATGGGCCTTAAGGTCCTTCCAACCCAAACCATCCCATGATTCCATGATTGTATGAAAATGGAGCATTTGTCAGCAGTGCTGAGCTTACACAGGATCTGCTGCTCCTGGAATGTGTGGCCTTAATTTTCACAGTTCCACTCTCCTCCCTGTGCTGGCTGTGGAAATTACAATCAGAGTAACTGATTCCACTCAGGACACAGCAGAAAGCCTTTAACTTCTCCCAAAGCTTCATTGCCACAGTTCTCCTGGCTCTGAGCTCTCTCTTACTGCAAGCAGCAAGGAGGAGGCATGAAAACTCCAACAGAAGGTTGTCAAGAGCAAGTAAACCAAATGTTTGGTTTTTTTTCTCTTTCCTACGTCAGCAATTAGTCACTAATTGTATCAGTCCTTGCAATGCATAATGAGCTGCATTCTGTGTAGGTCACTGTGCTGACGTGGCCAGGGTGGAGCAAGAAAGATGCTGTGAGTTAGATGTGGCTTTTCTGCATCAGCTCCTGGCCTTTTCTGCAGTTCAGTGGCAGAGCTGTGTGGAGCAATGCTGACCCTGTAGCTGGCAAATGACGCTGCAGGAGCTGCCTGTTGGGGATGGTGGTGGTGCCTGGCTGCTCTGGTTTGTCTGGGCTCACAGCTCGCTGCACTCACACAGCTGAGGAGTTGTTTGCTTCAGCCTAACAATAACCCTGGCTAAGTTTGTTGTCTTTGGCTTCAGGGATCTGCTTTGGGAGTGCACTTTGAAAGGGAACTTCAAGAACTCTTGACTTCCTAGAACGAGAGAACTGGGCTTCCATCATTCCCCAGTAAACAGTCCCAGTTTAGAACAGCATTTTCCCATTAGATACTGCTTTTCCTGTGCTACTAATCATCTAAATTTATGGATATGATTCCAAAATCTCTTTTTTGCTCTCCTTGTCTATTCTGATTTATAGTCTTAGGAAGTTAATGGAGGACAAGGGACTTTACATGCAATTTTCCATTCTGGTCACCTTCACTTCTTCATTTTAGCTCATTACGGCTGTTGTGATTCAGAATATTTTTAACAAAGCCTCCAGTTTTACTCTTTGCTAAACAATATTTGTGGCTAAAAATTTCTTATAATTGTTGTCAGTGATGTAAAAGCTTTTAAAAAATTTCAAAATGTGCAAAATCTGTCTGCTTGGTTTTTTACTACCTTAATAGGAAAATGTTTTCCGTGACTTTCTGAAAAGTATTCTGGACCTTGTGTGAGAAAACAAAATAAAAACTTGGGTTTTACATTTATAGGTTTGATATAGTGGACATTGTCTGGCAAATGGAGCACACTCTGTTGTTATTTCCCTGTTGAGCAGCTCCTTTTTATGTCCAGCGTGTTCCACCCCAGTTAAAATGTCAACTCGTGGTGTCTAAAGGCTTGGAATGCACATGTTTTTAGAAATTTGGGTTCCAGTCTCTGTAAAGAGCCTAGAACCAAAGCAATCCTTTGCAGCTAGTGACATGAACACTCTTCCCTTCCCTTGTCTTACCGTGCATCATCAATCCAAAGAGAAAACGAATAGAGCTTGAATGTTACTGCAACAGATCAAACTGAATTTTGGGATGAGTGCTCAGTTTAGCTCCTAAATCCGACGAGTCCTGTTCTAATTAGAACCTGTAATAAAAGGCTTGTTATTTATTGCTTAATAGACCTGTCACCAGGGAACTGGGGTTGTGCACACTCCTTCCTTCCTGCCACAGCTTAACTTGTTCTCAGACTTGGACTCCGTGCAGTAGAACTGGAATGTGACCAAATCAAATGATTCAAGAGGAAAAAGGGAAACGGAACAAAATCCCCAGAGGACACATCTGATCAGTAACAACAGCAGATGTGTTTTCCACAGAGGTGCCACGAGCATCTGCGCCGTGCTCATCTGAGGCTGAAGGTATCACCTGGGCTGAGGTTACTGCAGAGCTTTCCAGCTGGGTGAGTCACTCCTGCACCCATCACGCGTCGGATCACAACCCCGAGGGCAAGATCTTGCTAAATGCCTGACAGGGACCGCTGTGTGTGCTGGATTATGGAAATAGAGGTGATAAAAAAAGAGGCAATCCGTGAGTCAGTGCGCTCAGTACAGGCTTGCCTTTTCCAGGCAGAAGGAGCCTTCACACAGGCGCTGGAGCCGAGCACCACTTTGCAGAGTGGGTCTGGTGGGGTTTGTGCTGGAACTGGCTGGCAATCTTCTATTTAAAAGCCATGTGTGCCTAAGCAATGCTTCAAAAGAAAAAGCCATTTGCATTTAAAGCAGAAATCCGTTTCACTGGCTTAGACATGAGCAGTTTTGGATTGGTTTTTTTTCTTTTGGTGTAAAGCAAGAAAAATTTGTCCTCCAAAAGTTTGTCAGAAACACTACAGAATAACCTCCTACTCCATCCCAGCCACTTTAATTATCAGATTGTAATGTCCCCATCATTCAGACATCAAAGATGCACAGCAAAACTTGGCAGCTTCATTGTTCTTCTTCATGTCTCGGAGAGTTTAGGGAAACCCTCCAAAAGCTATGAATTTCTGATTCCATCAGGAAGTATTTGGTGTTCGAAATCTGGAAGGACAAGAAGGAAAACTCAAAGAGCACTGAGGAAGTGCTAACTAGATTGTTGAAGTAAAGACAATTATTGCAGGAACAGTTATCACTGTGAGGATAAGGACTAAATATTTTATCAGGTAATTTGAGGCCAATGCCTGGGTTCTGCTGTAAAATTGGACATACAGGAAAGAGGTGATCCTCAGATCCTCTTTAACACCAACCAAACCAAAACCAATTTTTCTAACGAGATATTGGTCCTGTCAGGATTCCTTTCTGCTGTCTAAAACCGATGGATGCTGTCTCCTGACCAGATTAGAAGCTGGATAATTCTGTCTTGTATTTTCTTAGTTTCAGCCCTGTGCAGGTGTTCTGCTGGACTGTTTTCTCTATGTATCAAACTGCTGTACAGTGGTTATTCCATATTTTGTTCTGCTTTGGGCTACATTCAGTGTTCCTTAGATTTTGATAATTCCTTTTCACTTCCTAAAGCAGCTTGTTTGAGGGGTGATACTGAAGTGTCAATGTACAATCCTTGATGGTTTTACTGACCAAGGGATTCAGGATTGCACGTCAGGCCTAATGATTTATATCAGGCTGGAGATGCCACATCAGAACATTTGTAGGCACAGAGACACCGACTTCTCCAGAGCAGAGAATTCCTCAGGAAAACAGACCAAGAGAAATGAAAACACATAGTGATTCCAAACCCTGCAAGTACATTCCATGAGTGGTTGTAATTGCTCTCCTGAAACGTGCTGCTTACTAAGGAAGAGCTGGCAAGGGTGTGGCTGCTCTTTAATTGCATGTTTGAACAAGGGATTAGAGAGTGGAGCAGCAGTGTCATGTAAGGGGTGAAAGGAAACTGGGAGAAAGCACGACTGTTATGTAAACCATCTCTTGTCTGTGAGTGTCAACATTTCCTGTCTGTATTGGAGCTGAAATGAAAATAATCACCCAGGCCCGATGAAGAGCAGCCTGGTTGCAGGTGTGGGCGTTGGACTGGACTTTCTGGCATTCCAGGCTCTTGGCATCCGCTCAGCAGCAGGAATGACTGAGTAACCTGGGGGGTTTCAGACTTGTTGATGCCACCCTCCTGCACCCTCCCTCAAAAAAAGCCCCACCAAACTAATAACAGCAGTGATGAGAGGATGAGTCCCATGCTGGGTGATGGAAACTGATTATGATCCATCTCTCTAGAGATTGATCTGTTTTCCTCCAGGCGAAATTTAACCTTCACTCCTTAGTCAGACCCGCTGAGCAGGAGTGAAATTGTGGGTGTCAGGCGTGTGGCATTAGGCTAAAGGTGAAACCAAATTGATCTGATTTGCTTTTAAAATTTGCTTTTCTTTCCTCAGATTCTACAGAGAATTTCAGATTCTCGTAATAGTGACTATGCAATTCTTCCAATGAAACTGCTTCATAGCAATCCCTCTAGCTGATCTTATTTTAGATGAAGTAGCTTTACTTTTTCTTAGCCATAAATGTTTTCAATCCTTATATTTAGAAGTAGGGCTTTAAAAAGAAGAAACGAAGATGCTCCATCTTTAGGGAAGCAGTTGGTTATTGTGCTTATCTGTATAATTAAAACTGGCAGACTTCTCAAACAGTCGGAAGAGAATTCAGCACGCAGTGAGCAGTGCTTGTTTCTAAAGCAGTGGAAAAGCTGAGGGCACCAGAGGAGCTCTTGGAAAATGCAGAGAGCTGTGAGTGAGCAGTTAATGTTGGACAAAGTTGGTCTGTAGAGATCTTTCCTCCCAGGTTTTTCAGTTGCTGTCACCTTATGCAAAAGGCTGAGCAGGGCACCGGGTCCGTCCTCCGTGCTGAACTACAGTCTTGACTCGTCATACAGGTTCTAATGCAGCTATTACAGGTGAAAGGAACTTATCTGAGTATGGATGGTCCTGTCACTCCTTGGATCCAGCAGAAACAAAGCAAATGAGGCTGATTTTGGTGCCTTTGGCAGCATTTCAGCAGCGCGAGTTGAGCTGTGATGTCACCTGGCCCTTCCATCCCTCACCCCTTCTCTTGCAGTTGTGGGCTAGGTTTGATCACCTGAGATCTCGCTCAGAACCCAGGAAGTTCTTGCTGAGTAGTTAAATCCTGCAATTGTTTTCTTCTTTCCTTAAAGTGACATCAACAAACAGATTTCCCCCTCTGCCCTGCTGTGTGGCCTCTTGGTGTGACCTGTAATTGCCATTGGTCTGTGGAAGGGATGGCAGCTCCCAAGATTGCTTTAATTATCGTGGAATCCCAGACTGGTTTGGGCTGGAAGGAACCTTTAGGATCATTTTGTTCCAACCCCTGCCATGGGCAGGGACACCTGCCACTGTCCCAGGCTGCTCCAAGCCCCATCCAGCCTGGCCTTGGACACTTCCAGGGATCCAGGGGCAGCCACAGCTGCTCTGGGCACCCTGTGCCAGGGCCTCCCCACCCTCACAGGGATGAATTTCTTCCCAGTATCCCATCTAAATTTACCCTCCTTCAGTTTAGATCCATTTCCCCACTATCACCAAGTGTCCTTGTCAAAAGTCCCTCTCCAGCTTTCCCAAGGAAGAAAGGCATCATTTGCGGGGCTTTTGAAGAAATTCCAGGTCTTACACATGTTTGGAATTACCAAAGGCATTCAGAAGACACTTTCAATTGCAATTCTCTTATGCCAGTGGTAAAGTAAAGTCAGTCTCCATAAACCTGGGAGTCCTGAATGAGCAGCAGCTCCATTTTTCTTTAGTCCCATTGTGTCAGGTATGGAAAGCAGTTCTACAGCAATTTGTTACTGTGCTCCATGGCTTTAAGGCCGCTGAGGAGCACAGGTGGAAGCCTGCTCCAGTTCCATGTTTTCCTTTGCCTCAGAACACTGAGTGTCACCGACATCCCTCCATCCCTCCAGTGATGGGGACAGGGAGGTGGCTGCCCCTGCTCCTGTGTTCTGCTGCTGTGTCAGGGCATCTGGTCCCTCTGGGATTGCACTCACAGCACCCTTAGCCTTCCTTGCCTCCCCCTGCTCCAGAACAAGTTGTTATTTGGAGGATCAGGACAGTCAGGAGCCCGCCTCCTCCTCGACCTTTCAGATAAGGGATTATTCATGAAAATATTGCAAATATGTTGTTCTGGAGAGAGCCAAACTTTCGCGCTGGGACGTTGCTGCCCCACACCATAGAAACTTATGAGAGGAGGGTGAAAGCTGGCAGAGCAGTGATGGTCAGGAGTGGTGTCTGTGCCTCCCACGTCACACAGACTGGCACTGTCCCACCAGGAAGCACCTCTTGCCTGGCTTGGGTTAATTCCACTGGCACTGTTTTACCCCAGCACGTTTTCTCTGGAGATTTGCTGCCCTGCTATGCTGCTTACGTGGAGGAAGCAAATGTCAGCTCTGCTTTTTGCATTAAAGCAAGAATCGTGCGGGAGGGAAGGCGAGGGTGGCTGTGCCCTCTAGGATTTGGAAGGGACCATGCTGAAAAACCTTGATGGTATTTGTTTTGAAACAGTTTCTGCAATGGAGAACAGCTGCTCTTCCAAGGGAAACAACGAGGGGATCTGCAGCTTTTGGAGTGTGCAGCGAAACGCCCAGCACAGGCCTGGGGCTCCGCTGGGTATTTCTGGAGGTCGATGTCCCCAACACGCAGAAATCTTGAGCACGGGGTTATTTTGAGTCCTTGCTAAAACACAGCCTCAGTGATTTTTTAAAAATTTTTTGTTTAAGTTTTATTCTGTCATGCGTGAAAAGATTTGCTCCTATGGCAGGTCCCCATTACCAGAATACTGGCTTGAGAAAACGATCAAATTTGGACTATAAGGCACGTGAACTTTTAAAATTTATATAAGTATATTGACATTTGAAATCCCGTCACTCTAATATAGCTCTGCAGTAATGAGCTGTAAAATACCATTTTAACACAAAAATACATACTTTGAGATTCTCTTCTTGTGCAGACAAATGTTCCAAAATAATTCGGAACAGATTATTTTTGCAATTAAAATACTTTGGCAATTTTAAAATATGCACTAAAGGTCTTACTTAGAAATTGATCTGGCAACAATGAAGAACTAGTGTTTCTACCAGGACTTCACTAAGTTGATTAATTATTTATGATTAATACCTTTATGGATAATTAGTAACACTGGAAGCAAGTTTTGAAAGTTCTGTTTCGGTCTCTTGGTATTTGGACAAAAAAATTTCAATTGAAAAGAAACCTATTATGAACTGGCAGGTTTTCTGAGGGAAATTTTCTTGTAGAAGAGAGGAATAGGTGTGAAACTGTGTGGAAAATGTTTTCTTTTTGCTGAAATCTTGTTCAACGGCCCTGTGAACACTTCCGAGTTGTAGACGTGAATGAAAGGTGAGTTAAAGAGCTCTGCCAGTAAATAACTTAAAAAACACCAAAGGTTTCCAAAAGAGTTTAATAAATAATGAGGTTCTTTCTGTACTGTATAAACTATAAATATACCATGCAGTCCTTTATAACTTAAAATAATTTACAGACTGAGGTAGGGGGGTCGGAGGGTGCGGGCGTGGGCTCAGGGCCTCGCCGCCTTCCTGCTGAGCACGCAGACGCAGGCGGTGTCGATGCGGATGAACCTCCAGGCCGCCTGCTTGCCCTCCATGGTCAGGGCCTTGACGAAGGTGTGGGTGGTGGTGCAGTACGAGTTCCAGTGCTTGGCGTCGATGCCGCGGCACCCGCCCGACACCGGCTTGGGGTCCCTGCACTTGGTCTCGAAAAAGTACTGCTTAAAGACGTTGTTGTTGATGTTGACCTCGCCCAGCACTGTCACCTCCTTGCCCTTGATGTCGGTGGCCGTGGTTTTGTCCCCGACCCACATGCTGACGCTGTCGCACACCGAGAACTCCCCGCGGTGCAGCACGGGGTGCGTGCTCCTCCTGCTCCTGGCAGTCCTGTTGAGAGCCCCCGCGCCGCTGAGAAATCCCAAATTCCGCCCCTGCCCGGCCACCGGCGGGGGCTGCGTGCTGAACAGCACCCGGGGAGACCGGAAACGCCGCTTCCTAAAAATTTTGGGGTCCACAGTGATGTTTACAGCTTCTCTCCTACCGAGGCTCCACGTGGCGTGGCCGTGGGATGTCTGCGGAGCTGCCTGGGCAATGTGGTGTCGGTCGCTCCGGGTATTGAGCAGGGAGTGTTCTGCAGGGTACTCCAGTGGAGCATTGTCCTCTGACTTGGGAGCTGCCTGTGTGCCGATCAAAAAAGCTACAATCAGAGTGTAGAACAGCATGGGCATTACGTTATGACCTAGAACGAGAGAGAAAGGCACTGTTACTGTGAGCCAGGCGGGCACAAACCGCTGCCGTTCTGGCCATAAATTTATCAGATACCCGGGATCATACGGATTTCATCAGGTATTCATGTGGGTGCCAGATGTTGTTCTTCCGGAAGAGCTCATTCAGACAGCATCAATGTTCTTAATAAAGCGAGAACATTAGAAAATAATAGCTAGATTATTATTAATTCCTCTGGTATTTGTTGTTAGAGCACTGTTTATGAAGCACTTGTTTGGTGTTATTAATGTGGAGACCATATGGCGACAGCATGTTCCCAGGAGTCAGATCTCTAGTGAGTTTTGCAGCAACCTTTTTGGCCAGGGCCGGTCTCTTGGCTGCAGAGGAGTGAAAGTAGAAGCAGTCCCTTGGCTAAAACAGCTGTCCAGTCCCTAAACACGTGTGCAGAGGTGTCCTTGGGGCTACGGTGGGGGCCACCAAGCCAGGACCTCGTGCCACTGTCACACTCTCAGCAGCCACACTCACCCGCCACGTGGCCAGGCCCCACTGCTGGCTGGCTCAGCAGCCTCTGGCAGCTGCCAGCTCTCCCACCTGCCCTGTCACCCCACACCACCGATTTAGGAAAGATAAAGCCCAGGCTCCCTCCTCGAAGAGCTCAGGTATCTGTGTCACAAGGGCAGATGGGATTTTTCCACATTCAAGGGCAAATACGGGAGCCCTGTGGCTGCCAAGCTACTTCTGCATTGGCATCTTAGACCCAGCAAAGCTAAAGCCATTGTGGCCAAAGTACTGGGAATTCTGGATAGGGAAACACCTGGTTTTTTTCAGAATGCCACGAGCAAGAACTCCCCAAAAGTCCCTGCAGAGCAGATGCAGTGCCGGTGCTGGTCCTCCTTCAATCCAGAGGATGTGCACATCTGTTTGGCTGTGGAAAAGTGCAAGCCAACTGTCTAAACCTTTGCTAAGACCCATTTCATGCTGGCAGAGCAGCAGCAGTAATACCTCGTTGGGCAACTACCATGTGCTGACTAATTCAGCCACATGTTGGGAACGGGAGACATTCAGAAACGCTCTGGAATTGCAGTGAAGGGCAGACATTGTATTTCCTCTGTAAAGACTTAATAAGCAGAGACAGGGTATAAACAGAAAAGCCCGGGTGAGGCTCCTCCCCGTCTCTTTGCCTTGTTTTCCTGACATGTCTCAGCTGGCCCCGGGCTCCGCCGTGGCCGGCCAGCAGGCAGGGAGCCCCAAAGCCACTGGACAAACAGGGTTTTGTACCAGAGGCATCGGGCTCTGCAGTTCCACTGTGATTTCCCAGCATGTCTTAGTGTTTTCTCTGGGTGTGGGTCAATTATGGTTGCCGTTCCCCCTCTCTGTGGAGCTGTCTCAGATTAGAATCCCAAGCAGCGCTAAAGGAATCAACCAGGGTGCTCTGCCAGAGCATAATCCTGTGGAAAATGCAGAACAACCCTAAGATGTCCCATAGGATCTCGTGTGTCTTATCTCGGACAGGAGCTGAAATGACATAAACAGCAGGGTTTGTGCAGGGCTGAGCAAACATTTAGGAAACCAGCAGGAGATTCCAAGTGAAGGTAGTGACTGAGGAGGGTGGAGAAGCAGAGCCTGCATGGAGGGGAGGAAGAGAAAGGCCAAAAGCCATGTGAGCACTTGTCTGTGCAACTGTTGGGCTGGAGGCACTGGGGACAAAATGATGACGAGGAGAGTCAAATCTTTGTCACAGAGCAAATCCTTACTGTTCCAAAGCCACTTTAATTTGCTCAAAGCAAGGCTGAGGGTTGCTGCTTTCCCACGTGCTGCTCGTGCTGGAGCACTCGTCATCCTCTGTATAAGGAAACAGAGCTGGGTGTAGCTCAGAGCTTGGCTGTGCACCCTCCAGAGAGTAACCCCTTGTTCTACAATCAAATTAAAGTCAGATGGTTCATTACATCTCTCAAGAGTCAGCTTTCCCGACAGAAATGTTAATGGAAAAGGTTTGCAGAACAAAATCCAGGCACAATTTAGCCATGCCAATAGCAGCCTCAATGTATTGTGTTTATGCATAAACCCCTTTTTTATTATTTCCTTCTATAGGAAAGAGATGCTGCAATGTCAGCAAAGAGCTGGTTCTGGTTTTGTGCTATGCAGGATTTGCTGCTCTAGAAGGCAGCTGCATTTGCCTCCCTTCTCCGGGTTTCTTGTCTTGCACGTGCTGAGATTTTTGCTTTAAGGCCATTAACACAGAAGCAGAAAGATCTTGCCTGCTTGCCTTTTTTCTTTAATTGCCTTGTATTTCCTCTCCTTGAGGTACATCATTCTGTGGAGTGTGGCCCCAACACAGACAGAACATATTTGGGATACGTGGTGGCTTTTGTGAAGATTCAAACTGGAATCTTTTTATCAATTATTGAGTTAGTGGAGAATAGAAAGTGGCACATTAAAGAAGTGAATGAGACTTGATGACAACACAGGCAAGAGAAGTTAACATTAAAGAATAGGTGTGCCTTGGGCTGTGAGGGTTGTGAACTCTTTTGCTGGCACATAGAGGTATTTTACAGGCTATTTTGGGGAGTAGGGGGTGTCCCTGCCCATGGCAGGGGGTTGGAACGAGATGAGCTTTAAGATCCCTTCCAACCCAAACCATGTTGGGATTCTGTGATTCTCTATCTAAACTTTGTCACATAATTAGTTATTAGACCCTCTCATGGTGCTTTCTGGAGATGTTCACAGTGGATGCCTCGTGCAGCCACCTGAACTCGCAGGGGATGTGCAGCTGCCAGTTCGGGGTGCTGGTGGCCCATGGATGTCTGGTGGGAACACTGGCCACAAAGGTTATCACAGGCACTTTAATGCCAAAATTGCACCACCTGTACCAACCCCACTTCTACGTTGGTCAAGTGTCATTTAAGCCCTTCCTCTGGTGTAGCTGCTGTGTGAGCCTGGCCACGGGTGACGTCAGGCTGCTGTGGGCAGCGAGTGCTGGCTTACCTCTGAGCGGACTGCACGAAGAACTGCTCCCCCAGCAAGGTCCTTATTTCATCCAGAGCTGAGCCGGGCTGGGCTGCACCTTGCCATGGGGCCCTGCTGCGCCTGCCAGCTGCGTGTGCCGTGGGTCACTGGGGGCAGAAGGGTTTGGTTCAGTTATTGGCCAGCAAATCAGTGTTTTCAGTGCCATTCCCCCCTTGGCAGCAGGAGCACAGGGACAAGCCCCCTTGGCTTTCTGAGCTGTGCCTTTTCCCTGTCACAGCATCAAGCTTGTCTGAAGCAGTTGCAAACTTTGCAGAGCAGCACATTTGTAACTGTGGTTATCCATCCACTGCTTCCCACCCCTCTGAGACACCTTCCAGGCTCAGCAAACCCAGGAATGATGCCCTGTGGGGCAGCAATACCTGATGGCACTGCACAGCAGCCAGGGACAAACCAGGGCTCACAGCCCCAACATCTGTTCTGGGAAGCAAATCTGGTTGCAATTAAGTTCAGGAGGAGAATCGCAGACTGCCATTTATTGGCACACAATTATCTGATTGTGGCTGATATTTGAGAAGAATTGAAGATGCAAAGCTTGCAGGCACATAAAAGCACATACTTAGATGTTTGTTGTATTGCTACTGTAAGGGCAGCAATGACTCCAGTCTTAATCACTACACTGTGAATGGCCATATAGACCCCAGTTAAAGGAAAACCATTATTTTCCTCACCAACTAAATCCAGCACACTGACACTTTCTCAGCAAAACACATTTTCTGATTGTAAATTCATGGCACTGGAAGGGATAGAAATAATATTTTATTAATCTTATTATTCAATAGCTTATCTGTTCCATTTCATAAGGTAAATAGGGGTTGCATAAGGTAAATAGGGGTTGTATAAGGTATTCCTGTGCTGCAAAAACCCTGCTGCATTCAGGCTGAAGTGCATTTGCTAAGGAGAACAAGCTGCTAATGCCAAAGCATGAACTGGACTCACTTTCCACCTGCACAACGTCTGTCCTCGGGAGCCCTGGCTGCCAGCAAAGGCAGCCACTGGGTTTGGCTCTTCCCAACACACAAGTACAAGTTACTTGATGTTTAAACCTCCAACTGAACCCTTCCCAGCCTGTTTTCATCAGCGCAGGGCACAGGAGTCACCCTGTTACGTGCTCGTTGTGCAACACTTGTGCAGTGGTTTGGCCACCCTGGCTTTGTCTGGGGCCGTGGCTCAGGTTCCCCCTGGGTGTTGCAGTATTTGGGAGCTGAGCTGGTTACACTCGTATCAGTGTGTCAGAAAGGTCACACAGAGTTCCAGAATCCAAAGCTTCATGCTACAGATGGAGTATGCTGTATTTTTGCAGGAATGTACGAGTGAAGTAATAACCCTTTCAGTGAACTCTGGAGAGTTGAGTACCAGTAATGATAGAGCTATAATGTGCTGGCCACTGCCAAAAATAATCCAACAACTTTTCCAACTGTTCTGCCACCCTAAGAAAACACTGCTTCAGTTCCAACTGGCTGGTTTTTAACCACAAAAGCATTTATTTTCAGCAGGACTTTTTTTTAAAAAGTTCTTTTACTGTCTTTTTCCCGGATTCCTGGCTGTGGTGGAATCCAGTAAATGATGCGGTGTTATTCAGCATCCATAGACTATTCCTCTGTTCTACCACTCCCAGACATTCATAAAATATCCTACTGAAGTGAGTCTTTCTTCAGGATTTACATGCATCCAGGACGACAGACCTGGTGGGTAAAAAAATCTCACTTCAATCTTATTTCTTAGTCTCAGCACATATAGAGTAGAATTAAAGAATCCCAGACTGGTTTGGGCACAGGGTGCCCAGAGCAGCTGTGGCTGCCCCAGCCCTGGAAGTGTCCAAGGCCAGGTTGGACAAGGCTGGGAACAACCTGGGACAGTGGCAGGTGTCCCTGCCCATGGCAGGGGTAGGAATGAGATGAGCTTTAAGGTCCCTCCCAACACAAACCATTCTGGGATTCCACGATTCCATGATTCTGGAGAGTGGGGAAATGGATCACATCAAAAAGCAAATGGTTCTGTGTCTTGAAAAGCTCTTTGCTTGCAGGACCTGTAGGTGCAGCAAGTGCCAAGCAAAACAAGTTGAGGGAATTCCCTTTTTATTAAAGTTACCCACAGAATCTGAGGAAAAATGGACAAACAGGGAATGTTGCCTGGAAACTGATGAGGAATGAAAATTTAATAAATTTACTAAATTAATTGCTTCCAATAAGAGCAGCAGTCAGTGCAGCCTCCTCACTGCACATTGACCAGATGCCATTGAAGCAGCTCCTGCGCAGAGAAAAGAGAAATTAATGCTCATTTGGCTCAGTCAAACACAGCAAGTAAATTATTTTCTAAATAAAAATAAACATGGTCAATAAACATAAGCCTAGAATGTTGTAATCTAAGGCATGATACAATTTGGAATGTTGTTTTCTGTCATTCTTGAAGTTGCTGGCGTATTTTAGGGATGTGCAAAAAATAAACAAAACTGCTTGGCTGTCAGTGCAGCAAGTGGGATCGTGGAGGTCACCAAAATAAGCAACAAGTAGTGAATTGGTTTTGTCTCATTGCTTCTGGTAGTGAGAGAGAAATGAGGGAGGCAGCTGCTGCTGAAGTTGCTGGTAAAGAGAAGGTGCCTCTGGCACGTCTCTCACAGACACATTTTTACAGGTACACGACCATATGAATTCAAATTTAGCAGTAGCAATTCAGGGAGAAGATTTCTGAGCCCTGGGAGGCCTTGAAGGGAATCCTGAAGCCATTATGACTAAGAGCAGTGTCAGAGGCACAGCTTTCCCTTGATCTTAGCTGATGAGCAAGAAAATGGGAATTTCTAATGGACTCAACATTTCATTCCTCCATTCTGTCTGCAGTGACTCAGCCTGTAAATAAGAGGTTTATGGGTGCTGGAGAGCCAGCTGGAAGCTACCTGTGTCTCATACACTTCCTTTTTTTTTTTTTTTCTTCCCTCCAAATGCCTCCAGCACTGAAATGTTCCTTTGAGGATTTCTAGGGAGAGCAGTAGACTGAGAAAAATGCTGCCCTGCAGCACGGAGCATCGTGTCACCGTGATCCTCCTCGTCATCACAGGATGCACACCCGGGATCTGCCTCCAGAGCCCTGACTCATCCTTAGCCCAAGTAAAGACAATAACAGGGGTGCTTCATAGCCCACTAAACCCCTGGTAATTTGGGATACTTAAGGGGGAATAGTACTGTGAGTCTGGACCCATCTCTGGAAGTGTTCAAGGCCAGGGTGGACAGGCTTGGAGCAACCTGGGATAGTGGAATGTTCCCTGCCCGTGGCCAGGGGTGCAGTCAGATGAATCTTGAGGTCCCTTCCAACCCAAACCATTCTATGGTTCTGCAGGGTGGGGATTCACCAAATCCAAAGCTAGTGAGGCTTTGGAAAACACTTCTTAAGATTTATTTTATATTTATCGGGACATAAGTAATGGAAATGACTTATTTGCAAGGGCCTAATTTTATCCTTTCTTTCATCCTGAACCAGCACATCGAGATTTCACTTGCTGTTTTCTCTGCAGAGAAGTCCAAAGAGGAAAAGAGGTGTATTTCCCATCACCTTCATTGACACCCCATTCCCTCAGAGCTTTTGGTGCTGAGTGAGGCCACCTGCTGGGAGAGATCCAGCCCGGAGCCACAGCTGGGGGTTTCTTACGGTGGGTGACAGGTCTGGTGACGTGGGACAGGCAGAGCTCACCTGCAGAAGGCTCAGTTTAAAACTCCTGAGCAGTAAAACAAAATCAAAACTTCTACAAATGCAATAATTTGTTTTGCATCTCGAATTTGTTTTACAGTGTTTGGCATCATGCTACTCTCTCTCACTTGCAGAACATGCTCATGGGAGTTCAGAGGCATCAACAGTCATCTAAAATGTGATTCCTTTGGGAAAATAACCATGATCTTAGGTCAGGATGGCCATGCCAGTAAAGGCTTGTGACAGGACGCAGCTCTCGCTGTGACAGATTGGCTGTTGGTGAGTGTTAAACACGCACAGAGCCACCCTGACAGAGCACAACGTTTAATCCTGCTTCAGATAACAAACCCAAACTGACAGTTATTAAATGAAAGATAAAGAAATTGTCTCTGTCAAGATTAGAAATCTCTTTAAATAAAGTGAAGGAAAACACATCACCTACAAAACTTGTGACAAATCTCTGAAAACAAATGACAGAAAACAGCTTTTGGAGGAGCATGTGAATCTGACTCTCCTGAAGTCAATGGCCGCAGTGGCATAAAGCTGGTAAATTAAACGAGCTAGAAATAAAAATCCTGGCTAGGAGTAAGTTATCTGAGCATACCAGGGTTGTATATCATCCCTATATTGCCGTCCAGAAAGCAAATCCTAAAATCAATGATTGACACGTGATGATTACTTTGGAACTTTCCATATAGCCTTGGAGATGGATATATATTTTATAGGACTCCAGGGTTTCATATATCCTAATTCATAGGCACCAAGGAGTGACTAAAGATCTCAGGCACTAACTGTCAGGAAAACTACTACAGGATAAATGGGATAAATCCATCCATATAAAGCTGGATGCCTCCATCCTACCCAGCTGGCAGCCAGCATGAGATTGCTGCTCCCTACAATTCCTGTCCAAACACAGCAGGGCTCATTCCCTATCGCTGCTTGAAACAGTGAGTCCAAAGACCTTCCTGAGGCTGGAGCATGGCCTGCCCTTCTCCCCTCTACACCTTTCCCAAATGGATTTAAATTTGGGAATAGTTGGCTTGCTATATTTGGCCCCGAGGTTTCCAATACAAAATTACCAGGAATGAAAGAACTGGAATTTCAGACTTCACGACACTACCAAAATCAAACTGGAATTCAGCTGGGAACAGAAAGTATGAGGGCAGTCAGACTGTGATGTTACATCCCCTCTTACAGCCAAGAGTAGTTAAGGCAGAAAAATACAATATCTTTAGGGCCAGTAAACCTTTCCAACTAGTGATCTTATTCCAGCTATTCAGAAGGGAATATAAATCTTGATTCTTTTCCAAACCCTGATTAATAAGAACCAGCTGAATCCCAGCAGCAGTGCTAGCATTTAGTTTTTATCCAGGCTCATAATTTTCATTTATATTCTCCTTTTTCACTTTTCTACAACTGCACAAATAAATTTGAACAAAGGCGATTTTTAGCAATTGCACACGTTGTAGTGTGAGGCATCAATGCAGTGACTCCAGAAATGAGGTAGAAAACAAACATGAGCTGGGATGTCACGATCAGATTCCCAAAGGTAGACTCCATCATCTTCAGTGTTTCTCTGCATCATGAATTTGGAAAAGAACATTATGTAAGGACAAGGAGCAGCCATAAATTATGGCCATGACTTTTCAGACTTTCCCATTCTATTAATTATTTACATCCAAAAGGAATTTTATCTTCTACAAATCTTCCAGTGTGTTTATAACTATTTTAAATGACTCAACGATATTTTCATGGGGCAGGAATTCTGAGAAATTCCAAAGGGTAGCTGAAGGTTGTCTGTGCTTGGCAACTCCGAGTACAGAAGGATGCAGCAAAGGAGAGAGCTGAGAGAACTTTAAAACCTCTGTTCTACTGAGCTGAGGGTCTGGCTATGCCTGATAAATTCTGTAGCTGGAGCAGTTCAAGCTGATGCGTTGGATTTTTTTTCCATTAAAACCTTTAAGGATACAGACAAAAATCTACAAAATAAAATCTTGTGACATGGAGGTGCCCTTGTGTTCACTCAGAGGGTGCTGAGATAGGGAAGAAACAGTCAATACTGGACTGGAATATTGCTTTGCCTGTGTAGGATTTTTCCATCCAGAAATGTCGAGTGGTTTTACAAACACTTAATAAAATGATCCTCCCCACTCGCTTATGGTCAGTAGAATTTACTTCTGTAGCATGTGAAGAACCCAAAGAATAACACAGGATTCTTGCCAAGCAGTAGCAATGTTCCTCTTCTCCATTGCCCACCTCCTTTTATTATTTTTTTAATTTCTAGGATATTCTTTCCTGTTTCTAAATCTATTTTACCTTCATGAGACCTACAGAATTCAGTTGCCCTCTTAGGGATTGAATTCCCTCTCTTATGATTCGCTTTACATTACAATAGGAAAATCATGACAAAAACCCCTCAAATGACACCTTTAGAAATTGAATTCCTTATTTTATTGCAGTAGGAAAGGGGTATTGACCCCACAGCAGTCACAGTCCTTCTGTGCCCTCCTTATTGTAACTCACAAGGCACGGACATAATACTTTGAACTATAGAAAAATGACAATATTTTTCCTTAAACCAGCATACCCCAAGGTGAATTGTGTGTACAAAAATCTAAGTCATTGGGCTGTTGCTCATTAGCTGTTTGACTTCTGTATTCTTTGACATATGTATTTGTATCTTTGAGAAATGTATTTCCATAATTTCTGGACAACTGGACATAAGCTTTGTGTCCTGCTGTACAGGAGGTGACCTTCAAGATTTGGGCAGATATTTGTCTATCTGCTCATTGCAAAGCCTGAGGTTTTTCTTCAGATTGTAAAGATGTGGTAATGCTCAAGCCCTTCTACTCCACCTGCCTTTCCCATTTAAATTGAGTTCAAAACAATTTCTTTAGAATTCCTAAGCACTCCTCTGCAGAGATGTGAAATATGATGGGTTTTAAACTAAGCAGGTCTAAATAAATAGCAATATAGTAATATATTATAATAATAAAAAATATATTAAGTAATAATCTTCGTGTTAAATCTAAACTAAGCAAATGCTTTAGTTGGATGCAAGAAAAACTTTCAGCTTTGAAGGTTTTTTGCTACTTGCTGGTGGCTTAAAAATTTAGTTACCAGAGAGGTGGAAAAAAGGGTTTTGTTTCCCTGCACAGCAGGGACCTTTTAGATGTGGTGTAGTTTTGAAATGAGAGGGTAAAACCTCCTAAGAAACAGGGTAGAGATGTCCACAAAAAATCTAGCAACACCACCAAATAAAACAAAGTAAACCACAGAAACACTGAGTTATCAGATTGCAGTGTCATCTTGTAATGTTCTCTGCAAGCACAAGTAGTTCTTGCAGGAGAAATAGGAGTCTCCTGACATCTAGGGTAGTTTACCAAGAAAAACACGAGGTTCTTACTATTGATTAGACCTTTACAATATTCCTTCTAATGCTGTGGCTCGTCCGAACACGATCAGAAAAAGGAAACAAGCAGATGGGGTTTCACCTTGGAGTTCCAGCGCTCCAGAAGCAACGGTGCTGCATCGTTTTCCACGAAGAGACAGAGCTGGTTTGTAAACTGTGGTGCTGCAGGAATTTTTACCCCTGGGCTTTCATACTTTGTATGTTTGTACTCAGCACTTACTGAGGATTAAAGCCTGGTTTCTGTGGAAGTGTGTTGACACTGTGCAAAATGCTCCATACCTACGTTTTTGCCCCTGTGTGTTTTTCTGAGCTCAGCCTGGGAGATCATCTCGATTACTTGGCAGCAGAGTAAACTACTGCAAAGCACAAGTGTTCAGGATGTTTGGGAAACCGATCCTATTTCTTCACATGCTTTTATTTGCCTTATTGTCCTTATTTGTTCATTGTATTTTAGTGTGTGCGTGCCTCAAGTGGCAGAAAAACAAGAGTGGTTTTGCCAGTGTTTGTAATCCATGTGAGCACCAGCTCCTTCTCTCTTTACTAAAACCCTTTTCCACACCTTTCTTTATGGAGTGAACGGATTAAAAAGCAGCAGGAGAGTGAGACAGCCATGCCTAAAAATCTGTTCTTTGGCTCTCACTCCTGCCCCTGGTCATGCCTATGTGTTGACATCCTCTGTTTTGTTTCCTCTCCAGCTCCAAGTGCTGCTCCACGTGCTTTCTGACTCCTTTATCTGCAAGGCTCTCCTGCCTTCTCCTGTCACACATTGAGTCCAGCTGCCTCAGAGCTGCTGCCCCACACAATCTTCTCTGCAGCACGCGTGGGACCTCTTCAGCATCTTGGCTTTCCTCTGCTGTGGAAGGTATTTACTCCTTGCTGTACGATTGTTTTAACTCATTACTGTATTAACTCACAATGCCAGACAACTGCTGGCAACCCTAAAGAGGGCTGGTAACAAAATCTAATGGATTCTGTACATTAGCAACAAAATACATATTCAGAGAAACTAATCCAAGCTTGCACTGAGTGAGTTCAGAGATTGATTTACTTCATTCCTATGCTCTGAGAATCTCAGCTCTGCTTCAGCTGACACCCTGACACCAAACCTGTGAGGCCAGAGAAACACAGCCCAAACTTCAGCACTCTCAGCATCCTGAGTGTGTCAGGCAGCTGCTGCACGACAAATCTGCTCATGCTCCCAAAGAGCAGAGACAGTTTGAACTGGGGCCATATTTCAGCTGCACGTTGTGGGCTGCTGGGCGCGGAACCAGCGAGCAGTGGGGAGTAGGAGTTTTCCATCTTTGTATTATGTCAGAGTTTGAGGGGAGGCAGCTGCTGTGGATGTTTTAAGATAGGAGGTTCTTATTCCCCACTCAGCCATTTAAGGTGAAATGAAATTTAAGGTGACATTTCAATGTGGGAAGGGGTTTGTCTGTCTGGATCTTGAACCTCTGGAGCCTGACAACTCTGGGATATCCTCACCTCACACCAAGCTGGAAGGATGGTCGGTGTAATATGCAGAGAAATGAATGATGTTGCAGCGTGCAGGACGTCCTCCCCTGCTGGGAGCCTGCAGCTGTCTCTGGAATAACTGCCTGTGTCTTTGAACCATTCTCCTGGCCACACAGCTACTCTGTGCAAAAGGACAATTCAACAGAAGAGTGTTTGGAAAGGAAAGATCGGATCCTGTCTTGTGCTGTGGGAATCCTTCAAGCACAGAACAGAGCGCAAAGAAGTTTAAATGAAGTTCAGCAACCTTTGCTTAAGAACAGGAAACAGGGAGTTGGACTGACCTGGCAGTCTCAGCAGCTCTTATAAATCTGTGTTTGGCCACTCACTCGTGTGAGGAGCATTTGAAGGGTCTTTACATTTTCTGGCATCATCTGGTTGCTGAAAGCATTTTTTGCTACAGTACAAACTATGATGGGAAAGATGCCTCTTTTTCCTTTAAACCGTGCCCTTGAGTGTTTCTACCACATGTTCTAGAACTCTCTTTGGCTCTGTTCTGAGTCTGAGCAGCTCTGAATCCCTGCATTGCAACACAAAGCTATCACTGATGACATTGGACATCTTTGCACCATTCACGCTTCAACTTTCTCTGGGGTTCACTGACTTCCCTGGTATGTGGACTTGGAAATTAGGAAATTCTTATAAAAGTAGGCCAGGATTAGAAGATTACTGTTCCTATGTTTACCAGCATATTATTTTACTTTCTACCTTTTATTATATTAGATATGAACCTTTTTTTCCTTTTCCACAGCGAGAACAATCAATAGATTGAATGTGGGAACTCTTGGACTGGGAGGATTAAACTGCTGTGATGAGTTTCCTCAACCTACATTCACCAAAACAATCCTGCAGAAGATGAATAAATGAAACCTTCTCTTAGTGTGGGGTCACAACCTTACAGAAAATAGAGGGAAGGAGTGAGGGCAGGAGGTGCTTCTGGAAGCTGTGGAGCTGTACCTTGATGTAGCAAGAAGCTGCAAAACTAAAAACTTGTAAATAAAATTTCAAGGCTGCAGCTGGTGAGTGAAATACAGCCTGAAGTTCACAGGATCATTAAGGTTGGAAAAAACCTTTAAGATCATTAACACAGCACTGTCATGTCCACCACTAAACCGTGTCTCCAAGCACCACATCTACCTGTTCATGGAACATTTCCAGGTGTTCCACTCCACCAGTGCCCTGGGCAGCCCGTGGCAATGCCTTCAGTGAAGGAATTTTCACTAATATCCAATCTTCCTCTGGCGCAGCCTGAGGCCGTTCCCTCTCCTCCTGTCCCTGTTCCCTGCGAGCAGAGCCCGATCCCCCCCGGCTGCCCCCTCCTGTCAGGGACTTGTGCAGAGCCACAAGGTCCCCCCTGAGCCTCCTTTTCTCCAGGCTGAGCCCCTTTCCCAGCTCCCTCAGCCCCTCCTGGTGCTCCAGCCCCTTCCCCAGCTCCGTTCCCTTCCCTGGACATGCTCCAGTCAGATCACGCTTCTTCCAGTTTAATAAGGAAAAAATGCTGCAGAAAAATGCACACGTGTTCCTGACAGGACAAGATGCTGGGAGCCTTTGGTTGGCAGGGACACCTTCCCCTGTCCCAGGCTGCTCCAAGCCCCGTCCAAGCTGGCCTTGGACACTTCCAGGGCTGGGGCAGCCACAGCTGCTCTGGGTACCCTGTGCCAGGGCCTCCCCACCCTCACAGGGAAGAATTCCTTCCCAATATCCCATCTAACCCTGCCCTCTGGCAGTGGGAAGCCATTCCCCCTTGTCTTGGCACTCTAGGCTGTCCAAAGTCTCTCCTGGAGCCCCTTTAGGCCCTGGAAGGGGCTCTCAGGTCTCCCTGGAGCCTTTCCTTCTCCAGGCTGAGCATGCCCAGCTCTCCCAGCCTTTCCTTGTAGGAGATGAAGTTGATCCCACTACAAAATGGAGCCTGCTGTTCAAACCAATGTGGATAAAAAGTCGTGGCCTGCATGGAAGAGAGCTATCTTTGTGCAAGCTTTGATGTTAAAAAATAGTAACTTGAACTCACAGATGTACTGATTACCCTGCTAAAAGAAGACATGGCATCTCTTCTCAGAATTACAGCATTTTAATTAGAAGAATGTGAGCAAAGCCTTAATCTTGTTAGTAGGGATAGATACGGATGAGGCAGAAACAAAATCCACAGCAACATAGTCCAAACACGAAAAGCAGTGTCTTGGAGGTTGGTAACAGCACCAGAACTGCTCCCTGTCACTGCTTTTCCTGCAAGACTAAGCTTGACAGTGACTAAGTTGGAAGAAAAAGCTCTTCTGCCTTGTAGCACTGAGCTACATCACACACAGCTGTTTGAAAAAAAAGAACTGAAATGTGGGAAAGGTACTTCAGATTTACAAACCAAATCCACAGATACTTGATTATTCTCTTTAAAGTTCTTTTTAGCCCTTCTAAATTCTTGTGACATTCAAGGATCAATAAGAATCTCATCTGTAGCTGATTCTGACAGATGTTAATCTTTGCCTTGGCTTTGCAGTCTGCTTGAAATAGTACTTGTTCCTTCATGTCAGGCCTCTGGCAATGCTTACAGAATCAGGATTACAGTCTCCAGTGAATCCCATTTTTACTGTCATTAACTTTCTAAACTGTTCCCCATAGCTGGCAACCTTTCCATGCTTGGAGATCTACTTAGTGGGAAGCTGGGAGAGTGATGGGTTTTGCCTGTCTGGAATCATTGTGCCTTTAATTGAGATTTGTTTAATTTTGTCATTAAGTCCATTTACATTGTAAGCATTTCATGACCATGATTACACACTGTGGCTGTACCCTGGCTGTGTTTTGTGCCATTTACCTATTAAAGAAAGGGAAAAAAGCTCTGTGTTTACTTAAGATTTTTACAAGTAGCCAATTTTTTTCCTTCCATTAACTTAGTTAATAAATTAACTAATTAATAATTTTTGGATTGGAAAAAAAGGGCTCATCTGCAGATGCTGTGCTGTGTTCTGAGGAAATGATTAGATTTATTTGGCAAAATACAGGTGAGGATTCAGTACCTGCTTGTCTGGGAGGAATTGTCAGAACCCATAAACATGGGGATTATGGTTGATTCCAAATTAGGGACAAATCTTGATCAGAAAGCAACAGGAATGGAAACACTTCTGCAAATGCCAAGGACTTTATGAACAGAAACCACATTGCTCTATGTGTGTCCCTCGGTCACAGAGGTGTGGGAGGGCTTGGAGCAGCCTGGTCCAGTGAAAAGTGTCCCTGCCCGTGGCAGGGGGTGGAATGAGAGGAGCTGTAAGGTCCCTTCCAGCTCAGACCAGTCTGGGATTCTGTAATTCCCTGATTCTCTGACAGATCAGGGGTGCAGGTGACTTTCCTTCTCTCAGAATGTGAGTCAGGGGGGACCAAAGCTGTGTGAGTTACAACACGAGCTCGATAGTGATCACTTCAGCAGCTGGGGAAGCCAAATAATAATGCTTCTTAATAAGAAAAAAGAAAGCTGATTAATCAGCTGAGTCATCCTGCTCTGCCTCAGCGCTGGTATGAGTGGCATTCCCTATGGATCAGCCTATTCCGAGGGAAAAGCCAAACCATAATCAAGGCTAATTGACTGAGCTCAATCAAATGTTTCAAAATACCACCCATGAGTTTGACATCAAATAAAAAGCAGGGATTTTCCCAGTCAGGCAGTTAATTGCTTCCTGAAAACTTATTCTTTCAATAATTTGAAGATTTTCACCAGTGCTCCCTTTTATTCCCATTTCCTGGGCTTACAGTAGGTTGCAGTGTAATGTCCAGATTAACAGACTGGAACAAGACACTTGCCCTCTCTCACATTCTTCCTTCTGAATGATGCTACAGTGCTGCCTTGTCTCTGGGACAGAAAATTTGCAGCCTCCAGGAGTTAAAACAACTTTTTAGAAGCTTTTAGAAAGATAAATAATACCAACTTCTTGCAGCTATTAGTACAAGCAGCAAAAATTGCAGTATTTTAGAGAAAAGCCAGTAGGCTTTTTAGTCGTTATGTTTGGAGAATTAATCCCAAAAGGATAGTTTCTATGGGTTTTGTTTCTTACATCCAGCAGAAATTGTTTCAAAGAGGAGCTGAAATGTCAGACTTTTTGCAAGAGTTTTATCTAGTGGAAAATAACGGTGGTGTTTAAACATTTGTCTGGTTCCTGATGTGCCCCAGGTTGTGTGCAGCGATGAAAAATTTATCAGCAGCACATCTGTAAATGAATCATCTTTTTCCCTGCACGCACATGGTTACACAATTTTATTGACTGCTTGCTCTGATGAATATTTGATATTTGTCATGTGAAGCTATCCCATCCCATGTGTAGTATCAGAAATTCCAAGCACAATTAACAGCTGAATGGGATGTCACAGCTAATGAAGCCCCAGTGCTCCCGTGAGCCAGGGCAGCAGCGCACAGCCTGAGCCAGTCCTCTGTAGCCACCAATGATACCGAGACTGCAGTTACACCACGGACATCTGGCTGCAAGTCCTGCACCTGGATTGAACATTTTCTCATCTGCCTGAATGTGCAGAGCAGGTGGGAGGACCTCAGGTGAGGCCCAGTATTAGAAAGAATCAAGATGGAATCCTGGGATGGTTTGGTTGGAAGGGACCTCAAAGCTCATCCAGCTCCAACCCCGCACCTTCCACTGTCCCAGGTTGCTCCAAGCCCCATCCAGCCTGGCCTTGGACACTCCCAGGGATCCAGGGGCAGCCACAGCTTCTCTGGGAAATCCATTCCAGCCCGTGACCATCCTCACAGGGAAGAATTCCTTCCCAATATCCCACCTAAACCTTTCAACCTTTCTGTCCAGCCCTGCGAAGGGCAGTGTTTGGGTTCCATAAGGAATCTGTGAATACTTAGTCCAAGGCTCCCAAGCTGCTCTTACAGCTTGTGATCCTTGGGAAGCCCCTGGTGGGACCCACCAGCTCTGGGATGTGGGTTTGGTCTTTGTTGTGGGGCATTAGTCACAACAGGGGGTGCAAAATGATTTAATGGGTGTGGTGGTGTTCAATCAAAGGTTGGGCTTGATGATCTTGGAGGTCTTTTCCAACCTTAATGATTCTCTAATAAATTCCACGATCCTTTTCCCACATAATCGTGACTCTGGTTTGTATTTCACTTCAGAGTCCATCACTCTTCTGCAGCAGGACACGAACACAGGTGCCATGGCTGGGCTTCACGCCTTCTGTAGCTCCACAAAAAATACTCAGAAAACTCCCATTCCAAATCTGAATTACCACAGGGGTTGTGCCAATATTAATTAGTACAAATAACCTGATGTATTTGAAATTAGCTGTCATTATAACACTTAACCCCATGTGTAACCACGTATTTTCCTTGTCTGGATTTTGGATGTGCACCCTGTATTTATTACAGTGTTATTTGTTAATGCTTTTGTGTGGTGAATCAGTTGTCAGGAAGAATCATTGTGGTTACAAAAAAGCACTTTTATTGTGAACTGGAAGGAAGAGAATATGGATGAGGATGGAGTGGGAGGAGACAGAAGATAACGTTTGTAGCCAGATGTGATTTGTAGTATGAAAATATTAAATGCTGTTGAAAAGTGGGACTCCACAGATTATTGACATAATTGTGGCAATAGGAATAGATTTTTCTTTGGTATTTGCCTATTTTTGCTACAATTTTCATCAGATGATGAATACATGACAATTTTACATTGTCTAACACGAAAAATATTGTCTTTTGATTCTATTTTTTAAAATAACATATGCCTAGCAGATTTCTAACAGAACCATCTTTTTAAAGAGGCCTATTGTGATTGAATTTTGCATCTTTCAACTTTTCTCTGGGGTTTCTTTGCATTAGTATTAGGTTCAAAGCAATAATCAAGGTCTAAGCCTTACAAGATCATTTTTTGCCTGCTTAAAATGAAAACCAGAGGGGAGTTTTGATGATTAGGTGTGTACTTCATTTCTGTGCACAATGCCAGAGTTTAAATACATGTCACTTGGAAATGAGCTTTTGCGAATTCAAAGGGAGAGAGATGAACTTTAAATCTGAACTTTAAACATTGCATCAGTTTTCCTGTGGCATTGGAAATGTGTTATTTTCACAGAAAGTGTTTCCTTTTGCTTTCAAGTGATGGCACAAGCAAGTGCTGAAGACTGAATTCAAATGACTTCAATTCTTTTAAAAATTTGAAATACTGAACAAAGGGGAGAAATTCTGCAGGTCATGAAGTAGTTTTCTAATTTCTTTGCTTTCCAAGAGGAGGGAAGAAGTGGGAAGGAAAGGGCCACACGCCTTTCTCTCTCAGAACACGCAGAGAAAAGAAACGGTCTCTAGAACAGCCCTTCCCAGCACCAGGAACGTGCGTCCAGGGAGAGCTCACGGATCAAACTCCCTCTGATGCTTTGGATTCTGGATGCTTTGCCAAAACCAGAAACTCACACTTTTGGCATAGATAAAGTGTCCTGGAATGTGAGGCTGAGCAGTGACCCTTTGCACTCTCCTCTTTACAGCTTGTGCCTGAGAAAATGATGAGAGGAAGGTTTGGCAGGAGGGACTGGGGCAGGGAGTGTTTGGATCCAGGCAGAACAGAAACATGGATGTTGAATTTTCAGAGCGCTGATAACACCAATCACGGAATTCCAGGATGGTCTGGGTGGGAAGGGACCTTAAAGCTCATCCCATTCCACCCCTGCCGTGGCAGGGACACCTTCCACTGGACCAGGTTGTTCCTCAGTAATGAGGGGAGGGATGGAAACATGGAAAATAAACCCACACCTCGCTTCAGTGGCTTATTCTGTGCTTAGTTCTTTCTCTGGGCACACTTCGTGTGCTTTCTCCTCCCAGGTAAGAAGTGCAGTTACTGTGATCAGTTTTGCTGAGGGAACTGGACAAAATTGCTAACACTGAGCAGAAACAAGAAAGATCAACTTATTCCCCTTTAGAGAGAACCCCTTTCATGTCCTCTCAATACTGACCGGGTGAAGGGCTCATTGTCTCTGACAGGGGCAAAGAGAAGATTCTAAGAGCAAGATAAGCATATCATGGTGTAAATAATTCACATCAACAGTTTGTGTGGCTGTGGGAATGCACCCAGCTCCAGCACCTTGCTAGTCTGCTGCTGGGACATAGAGTATCCCAAAAGGATCATGGAATAATGGGCAGGAAATGATGCACTTGGAAAATGCAGGCTGTGTCATCCACCACAGGGCAAAGCTCTTTGTGAACAAGCACAGGTCTTTTCTCATACCTGACTCATCCAGCATATAAAGTCGTCAAAGAAAAAGAATAAAAGCTATGTTTCAAAATAGAAAAACACATTTTCTGTGAGCCAGAGCTCTTAAATGTATCATAATCAAAGTATTACGTAGCAATGAGGTGCCTGGCAAATCCCCATCACAAAAATTTCTGAAGAACTCTTTTTCTTAAGAGCCTGGATCACATATGGTTGTGTCAGGAACAAAATAAAACAGTCAAAGTAAAGCAGTGAACCAGACCACTAAAAAATCTGTGTCACCTTTCTGCCTCTACAACAGGGGAAAATACGAAGTGATTAAGAACAGGAAAAAATCAAAATAGTAATTTTTCACCTGGCAAAGCCATACTTGGCAAATAGAAAGTTATCAAACACATAATCTGCTTCCCAGCTGTATTTACACTGGGCTAATTTATTCATTGTGGGTCAGAACTGTCAGAATCAGTGCAATCTTTATAAATCTCCTGGGCAGTTAACGAGTAAATGAGCTAAGGCAGTTTTTGCTGCATCCTCTTCAAGGCACCAATATCTCTCACAAATATGGCAGTTCAAAAAGAATTACCGGCCCTGAGTTAAGAACCAGATTCATTTTATCCATTAGTCATTCATTTAATTAAATTCTTTGATTTTATTCTTGGAAGGAGCTTCACATTTGCATAACATAAATGGTCATTATGGTTTAGTGGTCGTTGTGGTGTTCAGTCAGAGGTTGGACTTGATGGCCTTGGAGGTCTTGTCCAACCTCAATGATTCCATGATTCAGTGATGATGTCAATAGTATGTAAACCATGGCCCAAAACAAAATCAAAGAACTTGTTTTACCTTCTGGTTGATTTTTTTCTGTCTCTGTGCTTGACTCTTTTCCCACTGAAATCAGTGGGGATTTTGATTCCTAACAAGTCAATGGGAGCAGAATCTGATCTTTTATTAGTACATTGTTATGGACCCTATGGGGACAGGAAATTGGATTTTGGAGCCAGAAAGATAAATGAGAGACAGACTTTTTGGAACCAGTTTATGATCTGTGTTGATGTTCAGTTTTAGAAAGGAATAAAAGAAGTCTTGAACTACCTCAGGTGGTCTGGTCACTGCAGGTGTGATTTCTGTCACACTGAAGGGGGATTGTGTTAGGGTTGGGTTGGAAAGTCCAGGCCAGGCAATTCCTCAGCATCGGTGCATTGTCACCATCTCTCAGTTTCTGTGAAATGTGGAACTCACGTCCATGAGATAGGACAAGGAGGAATGGCTTTAAACTGAGAGGGGGCAGGATTAGATGGGTATTGGGGAGAAATTCCTCCCTGGGAGGGTGGGCAGGCCCTGGCACAGGGTGCCCAGAGCAGCTGTGGCTGCCCCTGGATCCCTGGAAGTGCCCAAGGCCAGGTTGGACGGGGCTTGGAGCACCCTGGGACAGTGGAAGGTGTCCCTGCCAATGGCAGGGGCTGGAATGGGGTGAGTTCCCTTCTCACCCAAACAATTCTGTGATTTTTTGTGATAAAACCTATCCCAGCAACAGACAGTGTGTGACTGATACATCTTGATTTGGGTCATCTGATGGTGTCAACTGCTGTGCCATAAAATCTCAAAGCATTGTCGGAAATGCAGGAGCCTTGAGGGAAAAAAGAAGAAAGGTGATAAATGGCTGCCTCCGAGATAAGGAAAAGTCAGAGGTGTCAGTGAACAGTGGCCTGGGGCAACTCAAAGGATGGACAGAAATGTGGCAGAAAAGCCATCAAACATTATTTCAAACTGCATCCTGCAGTCATTTGAATTCTGATAATGTGCCAGAGGCCTCATTCGTGTGTGTGTTTAGGGCCTGATTTCTCCGTGCACTGGGCAACCTTCAGCTGTGTGCAGGCTCGAAATCCTGAGCAGCAAAAGACCCATTTTCTCCTGCTGTCCAGTCCTGGTGTGAGCTGAATGTCTCTCCCAGGAGCTGTCCTGGCTCTGGGTTGCTGTAGCCAGCTCTGGATGTCCTTGGTGACTCCCCAGCTCTCTGCCAATGCGCTCAGGTTCTTGGCATCCAGGTTTCACTGCTGGCATTGCCATTCTCTGCTGCATTTCTCAGGGTGATGCAGTTCTCAAAGTGAAAGGTTATTGTCAGTGTAATTAATGAGGCATTTCCCTGCTACTTTTTACTTGAGATTTATTTGTGTATAATATTTTTAGTGGAAACTGTTAGAAAAGACCTGAGTTCAATAGAGAGTTTCAAACAAGATGTCAGCTCCGTATAAAGACCACATTGAGATGAGATAAAATGGTATTTCCCCATTTCAGTGAATTTCACAAGATGCCCCAGGATTCAGGGCCCTTCTCCACTATCTCATGATCTGTTCAGACACTGGTTTGCCTGAAGAGCTCTGAATCTCATCACTGGTGTCTTTCTGTAGTGGTAATGTCCATGAACACTGGCCTACACCTAATCTTTGAGCAAAAATCAAAATGAGGGATGCTTTTTTACCTTTTCCTTTTGCCAGAATTGCCATTCTTTCACCAATGAACTGGCAACCCACAGTAAATATTACAGAGTCATCCTTTTGGGGGTGGGGTAGGTCAAGTATTTGACAGCTGAAGCACCAAGGAGAAGGAACTAGAGCAGAAGTGCGTCCAGGTCAGAAATTCTGCCTCCTGCAGCAGCTGGGGAGTGGGGTACACACAGAGCAGCCACGTGGGGATCGTCTCCTTGGGCTGCTCTCCCACTCAGAGGTCATTCTGGAATCACAGATTTATGGAACCACAGGCAGCATCTTTGCTTTCAGTGTGCCTGATTGCTTCCTGAGCCCTGTGACCTGCAACCTCCCGTGGGAAGGAATTCCACAGCTCCGTTATGCCCGGAGAGAGGAACCACCTTGTTCTGTTTGCCTCGACATTGCCACCTGCCAGTTTTATTTCCTGCTCCTTGATTTTTGACAACAGCCATTTCCTTTCAACATCTTAAGGACAACTGTGACTATAAATATCTCCCTCACACCCCTGCTCAGCCATCTCTTTACCAGACTTAGAAATCATAATCTCTGTAGTTTCTCTCAATACAGAAAATGTTCCAGGCTTTCATCATCCTGCACCTTTTCTTGTTTTGCTTTATCCTTTTATCCTTGTAACCGGTGTCCAGAACTACAGGCAGTACCCAGGATTTGGGGGTGGGATGGGTTTATACTGAGGGCCTGAGATTTTCTTTCCCCCAGATTCCATGGCTTTAGTATTAGTGGCACTGGGCAGACAAGAGTGCACATAACTCACTGTGATTGACGCTGTGATCTCTTGGCAACAGCAAAAACGATCTTGCTTTTCTTGACCACATAATTTTTGGTATAAATTCACATCCACAGGCACACAAATATTTAATGAATTCTGTGGGGCTGCACAAAGAGCATTGTGGGGAGAGAAAAAGCCACAACACATCCCACAGGACATCTGTCCCCGAGCTTTGGTCGGAGAAATGCTCTTAAATGCTTTGGCCTCTGTGACCCTGCTCAGGTCAGGCCCAGCACAGGGAGAATTTCCTTCTGGCCAGGGAAGGAATGCAGTTGTAGGAGCGTTGGCACATGTGCCTTTTGCTGCCATAGAATCGTGGAATCATCAAGGTTGGAAAAGACCTCTGAGGTGATTGAATCCACACATTAACACAGCACCACCGTGTTCACCACTGAACCACATCCCCACGAGCCACACCTGTGCATTTTTGAGCACTTTGGGATGGCCACTCCAGCTCTGCCCTCAGCAGCCTGTCTCAATATCTGGCAACCCTTTTCAGGGAAGAAATTTTCCATAATATCCAACCTGAGCCTCCCCTGGCCCAGCCTGAGGCCGTTCCCTCTCCTCCTGTCCCTGTTCCCTGGGAGCAGAGCCCGACCCCCCCCGGCTGCCCCCTCCTGTCAGGGAGTTGTGCAGAGCCACAAGGTCCCCCCTGAGCCTCCTTTGCTCCAGCCTGAGCCCCTTTCCCAGCTCCCTCAGCCGCTCCTGGGGCTCCAGCCCCTTCCCCAGCTCCTCTGCCCTGAGACAAGTTTCCTTCTTTCCACGAGATGAATTTGGTGGGAGGAGGTGTTGCCCCTTTCTCTGGGAGTATGATGAGATTTAATAAACGCTTCGGTTTAACAAATCCTTTGCCCGAGCAGCCGCGGCTCCCCGGGCAGCTGCCGGCAGAGGTCACCGTTGCTGTAGCTGGGCTGGAAGGGGTTGAATTTCCCCGGCTTTTATTTGCCTCACATTTGGGATTGACAAATATTTCTAGCCCCACCAATCCCGCGCTGACTGTTGCTGTTAGAGCACTGAATCCTTTGGAATGAAACCACGGATTTTAGTCAACCTTTATTTTTTTTTTCCCCTCTTTATCAGCAGTTTGTTTGTAAAATGTAGATTTAAAAAAAACCCCAGATTTCTGTTAACTTCTTAAAATTACCAGTATTTTTTCCACGTGCCTTTAATTTAATTCAATAATGCTAATTAGTACGTATTCAATATTTAGTTTTAGTCCTAAAAGCATTTTTTAAGGAAACAGAAAACCAGTTGATAGAATCTGTGCTTAAAGGAACATTTGTATGGCCAAAGCCGTGGAGCAGTCGGAGAATTTGTGGGATTTATTCTATTGGTTGAAAAATCTAGTTTTTAATGTGTTCTATTTGACCCTTGTTCTAGATGTCCCATTAAGTAAAGATATTTTACACTTGAAAATGATAATCTGAGTACTTACTTTAGGTATTTTTTTAACCTGATTTTTAAAATTAATATCTTATGGTTATTTCATAGACTGCTCAGTTATCCTATGAAATAATTAATAATTAATAAATAATAGCATATGGGTTAAAATTATGCTTGGGCTCCTTGTAACTCTCCACTGAACTTAAATGAAGACATCTAAAAAGATAATTTCAGATTTTGATGGAGGAAAGGGGCAGTGCTGAGCTACGAGGAGGAGAAAACCCAGCCACGGTTACTTTCTTTACCACCTTGTTGGGAGGGACAGATCCCTCCGGGGTGAGTGGCTGGGACTGATCAAACTGTGAAATCACTGGCACTGCACAGATGTGTCTGGGGGCTCCTCTCCAGACCTCGCTGAGATTTGTTTAAAAATGATTCATATCTATGATTATTAACAAATTTCAAGGCCGAGTCTTTCTTATCACGCTTGAGAACTCTCCAATAGATTCGATTCTTCGTTCCATCCCTGTAACCTCTTGGGGAAACGCAGAAAATATCGTAACCCTCTGAATTTCAGACAAAACTGCCTGAAATGGCAGTTGGCAGGGGGATTTTAGAAGCCTGTTTTCCACAATATCTGAACCAGCTCAGAAGTGCCACGAGCAGGAATGTTCAGACAAGTCAGCTCCCTCTCTGTCTTATTGCAGATAATTGTCACATTTTAGTTTGGCTTAGCAAAAAAAGTGCCCCGAAAACTTTATTGTGATACTCTAATGCATGAAAACATCCATAAATTATCCGTCTAACAGTTACAATGCAACTTCCAAGTTGTGACAACTTGGAAAACCAGCCTGACAAGCACGCTCACTTTTGGTGTTTTTCTAAAACTTCTTGAGCATTATAAGGAGAATTCAAAGTGAAGAAAGAACCGAAGCACAAACACTTTTTGTTCTCAGCACACAAATTCCTTCTGTCTCCCTGCCTGGGGTCCCCGTTTTTATCTGTGAGCAGTGTCTCAGCTGAAACAGTGTTATCACCAGCTATAAATCAATAAACATTGTCAGCTCCATCCTGTCACTACACACAGGCAGTGGGGAGGTCGTGAGCTTTTCCAAGTGGACATCCCAGAGGATACACGGTCTCTAGTGAAGTACTGCTCTGTCTGCAGCTAAAAGGATTCTGCCTTGGGTCAGTCACGCTTTGATTTAGCAGAATTCCTATTTATTTATATTAGTAAAGAAAGAAAGAAAGGAGTTTTTATCTGGAGTAGAATTATCACGGGGGAAAAAAAGAAAGGAAATAAGAAAGCCTCAATATTCAGAACAAAGCCAGTAAAGAATTTTCATATAGGTGTAACTGCTGTAGAATGCAAATAAAACTAAGTTCCCATATACCTGGATAAAAAGAGTAAGAACACTTGCATTTCCCTAAGATTAAGCTGCTCTCGCTAAAGATGTTTTTCAAGCTTTAAGCTGATCCACAGCTGCCCCACGAACACCTTCCAGATGTGCGTGCAGCCAAACCTGCCTTAACAGATGCGATTTTCGGTTTCACCAAACCACGCCGTGCTCGCAAACGCTGCCTGTAAGCAGCGAGCGCTCCGTGTTTCTCAGCCATCCCATCCGTGCCCGCTCCGGAGAGCGGACCCAGCGCGGAACAGCCGCACCTGGGCCGTGCGGAGATCCCCAAGTTCCCGGGCGCTGCCGCAGCCGCGGTCCGGCCGTGCGGGGCCGTGCGGGGCCGTGCGGGGCCGTGCGGGTCACTCACCTCAGAGCCGGAGCGCCGCTCGCCGGGGGCTCTGCGCTGCCCGAGGGGTGTCCGGGCTGCTCTGCGCTCTGTGGCACCCCTGTCCTCGGCCCCTGTGCCCAGCCCGAAGAGCCATTCACATCCCGCTGCTGCCGCAGCCTCATTCAGCGCTCAGGGCTCCGCTCTGACTCACAGCGATCCGGCTCCCTCTGGGTCCTAGCGCTGTGGACGTGTGGGAGCTGCACGGACTCGCAGGAATTCAGCGCTTGGCTCGCTGCCGAGCCCAGGCAGGGATGCACAGATGTGCAGTGAAAGTTTCAAAGCGTGGCTGGTCGTCTGAGTGCGCTCACAGAACGCCCAGAGAACCCTCCGGCTTCCCGGTGCCGCTGGCAGCGACTGAAACCCTCTGCAAGGGATGTTTTGTCCTCAGCCTTTCCACTCTGCATCCTAATCCTTGCCCTCAATTTAAAGATGAGGGCTCCCAGAATGGAACTCCCAGCTCCCTGATGAATGGGTCCTTTAGAAAATCATCTCCAGAGCCCTTTGCTCATCTCGGGAGTCTGTAAACAAACCTGTAGGAACGCCAGTGGTTAACTGGGGAAGGAGTGGACCGGGTTCCCTGCAGAAACTGTGCAGTCCCCATTATCAGCTGGCTTTAACTGGGGTCAGCCAAGCACTGGTTGAGAGTAGCAAAGAAATATTTGACCCTGACTGGAGGCAGAGGAAAAGATTATATAAGAATGCTTCCAAGTGAAACATTCTGTGTTTAACACACTTACCTTAAGCAACAAAGAGATATGGAAATGTTTTCCAGTGTGCTCGAGGAGAAGGATTAAGTGGTTTACAGGGGAACAACAGTGGGATTTAGGCACTGATAAATATGGGAAAGAAATATAAAAATTTAAAACTTTGTAATATATATATATAAAAAAAGGCAATTTGGCTAAAAACTCTACTCTCAAAAAAGTTGGCAGCTCTGTTGAGGATTATGAAGCAGCCCCTTAGAATTTCCTAGTTCTCATTCTGGCACAGTGGAACCTTTGTGATTATACAGACCCGAGGAAAAAAATTAAAAGCAGATCACTGCATTTTATCTAAGTGGAAGTAATCAAACACTTTTTGATTCCATCCAGGAGAGGGCAGCCAGCTGGAGAGACTGGTCCTTAAATCCTTTGGGAAGGGGAGAGATGTGTGGAAGGCACTACGTAAAGGCGAAGAGCAAGGAGGCAGAGAAGCTTTGAGATAATCAAGTTATTTGCCACAGGGATGTGCTGCTGCCTCCTGCACCTGGAGCACCCCATATCCTCATGTTTTATTAGCACCAGCAGCAAACCCCTCAATTCCTTCCCCACAGTGCCAAAGTGGCTTCAGTGCTGGATTGAGTCTGGGAGGTGATGTGCGTTTAAAACTGCTTGGAAAATCCTTTAGGAAATTGCAGCACAAAATGCTGGATGTGAGTGCTGAAATTGCCTTCCCCATGTTCCAGGATTATGCAGATTGCTTTGTTTTTCTCCAAGAAAAATGCTTCAGCACATGATGGCAGCCACAGGCCCAAGTGTGTCTTCATTTACACACAGAGAATTGCTTCAAATGCTGCCTGTAAACCTTGACCTCGGGATTTGGCCAGAGCCTCGGGGTCCATGGCAGAACTGCCAGGCTGTGCTTGTGCTGAGCATTTGTCTCGCTTCATTAGGATATCCTCAGATTAGGACTTTGTGCTGGAAAATTGGAAAGAGCCTTAGAGCCCATTGTGACTGCAGCAAACAGCATCAGATGGGAGCTATAAAATGATAGGATTTTTCTTTTCTTTACTTAAAAGTTAGTGCACACTTGTTTTGAGCATCTCTAAGTTGATTCCTTGGCAGGAGCTGCCTGGTTTTTCTTAAAACTGTGTCACAAAAGCTCGTTTGGACACAGTAATCAACAATGCATTGTGTTTGTACTTAATCTGTATCACCAGCACTAATTTCTGTCTTGAAGAAATCCTCCTGTCCCACATTCTCGTCCCTCCTGAGCTCACCCCAGCAGGCTGATGTTAGCAAGCAGCACAGCTGGGATCCCTGGGAAGGAGCAGGAGTTTGTCTGCTTCATCTGACGTTCCCATGTCACCCAAACAAACACCAATTCAGCTTTTGGAGAAGGTGTGGCAGCGGTGCACGGAGGAATGTCTGATCCCAGGGCACTGTTGTGCTCGGAGGTGAATCCTTCTCCTTCAGCGGTGGTTGGAGGCACAGATTTAAAGAGAAAAGCTCTGCTCAACCCTTCTGTGAGCTGAGGGTTCTGTTGCTTTGGCAGGTCACTGGGGCAAGGTGAGGGATTGGAATGTGAGGCTGAGTAAGGCAAAGATGTGCTCTGGAGTCAGAGAGGCAGCTGGGTAAAAAGTCTTGTGAGCACAGAATGAATGAATCCTGATTCTCTGCCGGGTTGTATCCAGGTATTTCTCTGTTTCTACCACAATTTAAAGTCTCCCATGAGCTCTTGGATGAGCTTCTTCTGTGAGAAGCTGTGGCTGCCCTATCCCTGGAAGTGTCCAAGGCCAGGTTGGACAGGGCTTGGAGCACCCTGGGATAGTGGAAGGTGTCCCTGCCCATGGCAGGGGATGGAACAAGATGAGCTTTAAAGGCCCTTCCAACCCAAAATGTTACACGATGCTTTGGATTCCTCCTGGAATCAGTGTCTTTTGTGCTGCTGAACGTCTCAGAGAAGGCATTTGGGAAGAAGTGTCTGGGTTCTTTTTGTTTAGAAGAAGCAGCCTTTGAGGAAAAATGTTGCTTCTTTTTGTTTAGAAGAAGCAGCCTTTGAGGAAAAATGTTGCTTTTGATGAATCCTCATTTATTTCTGAAATCTTTGTGGGTTTGGAAGCAGCATGGGCGAGTACAGCTGCTGTTCATAAAATCTTGGCACTTTAGAGAGGTGTCAGGTCACTGAGAAAGGGACCCACAGAGCATCAAACAGTTTTCAGAGATCCTGTAAAAGTATAAAGGGATGGCATGAGCCTAACAAGTTTTATTTTCTTCGGAGATGCTTATTTACATGTGTGTGTGCATTACATTCAAAACTTCCTTGTAATGCTAAGTCCTTACACAAAAAAAGATGTATCACAAGTAACCCTCTTCCCCTGCCTGTCCTGGGGTTGCTTTGATGTGAGTGTGAGGAAGAGTTTTAAGCATTTCAAATTAAACACTCAGAGTGGAAGATGGTGTCTGTTTTACCTAAAAGAATATTTATCTTTTGCACTTTTAAATTTGCAGGAAGCAGAACGTCGTTAACTTGTGTAAACTTGTCTGAGAGCTGTTCCCAGGGCTAAAGTGAATGGAAAGAGATCACAGAATACCAGACTGGTTTGGGTGGAAAGGGACCTTAAAGCTCATCCAGTCCCACCCCTGCCATGGCAGGGACACCTTCCACTGTCCCAGGCTGCTCCAAGCCCCGTCCAGCCTGGCCTTGGACACTGCCAGGGATCCAGGAGCAGCCACAGCTGCTCTGGGCACCCTGTGCCAGGGCCTCCCCACCCTCCCAGGGAACAATTCCTTCCCAATATCCCATCCAGCCCTGCCCTCTGGCAGTGGGAAGCCATTCTCTGTGTCCTGTCCCTCCATCCCTTGTCCAGAGTCCCTCTCCAGCTCTCCTGGAGCCCCTTTAGGCCCTGGAAGAGGCTCTCAGGTCTGCGTGGAGCCGTCTCTTCTCCAGGTGAGCACCCCCAGCTCTCCCAGCCTGGCTCCATAGGAGATATTAAACTTCTACAACTCAGCTGGAGGAAGCTCACCCAGGTCTGGCTAAGTGGAAGTTAATCAAGAGGTTGGAAGGAATGATCACAATGCAAATTCTCTTCTTGTGTTCATTACAGAAAATGAAAAAGTTGATAGAGGAACTGAGGGCTGTTTTGCCTTTGCTGGTTTGTGCAGCACCACTGCGGGGTTGTGGGGGGGGGGAGACGTTTCCAGAAAAAAGCAGAAGCTCACTTATGGGTCATGAATAAATGGGTCAGACAAACAAGTTCATTACTGATTTACTGTAGGACTCAGTCTCCTGTAAATATTTTCTTAACTGTCTCTGCCTCATGGCTTCACAGCTGAGTCGATACCACATAGGGAACGCGGCTTGGGCGCGTCGGAAAATCAATGGGAGCACGATGCAATTCCGATAGCCTGCAATCCAACCCGGGCGGGGAGACAGCCACTCATCTGTGCTGGATTGCTGGAGTGATTTGCACTAATCCTTTCTTTCTCTTTCGCTTGGTCCTGCAGCGCGCAGGAGAAAGAAACCCTTTGACTCTAAATGAAAACATCTCAAAAGCCTGAGCTGACTAAAAGCAAAATGTCTGGTGATGGTTCAAGTGCTGTTCCAGACAGGATATAATTGTAGTGGCAGTGACATAGAGCTCTGAGAAAAACTTCACATTCTGCTTCAGACTCAGCACAGGTTTGGCCTCACAGTTGTTTGAAGAGGTAACAGCAACTACACTTTTTTTCTGGAATGCACAGGCTTGCATGCAACACATTCTCTAGTTAATACATATTTTTATTAATGGCTTTAAACTGAAAGAGAGTAGGTTTAGATTAGATGTTAGGGTGAAATTCTTCTCTCGGAGGGTGATGAGGCCATGTCACCTGGCACAGGTTGCCCAGAGAAGCTGTGGCTGCCCCTGGATCCCTGGCAGTGTCCAAGGCCAGGCTGGACGGGGCTTGGAGCAACCTGGGACAGTGGGAGGTGTCCCTCATGGCAAAGGTGGAATGGGATGGGATTTAAGGCTTTCTCCACCCCACCTATTCTATGATTCCATGGTTCATGGTCAGCTATTCATTGGCAGAGGGGATCAAATGAGAGCATATATGCTATTTAAAATATTAAAGGAACTATGGATTTTGAGAATCAGCACTCAGATGTTTATTCCATGCTCTTCTGTGAGAGGATAAAGATTTTTAAGAAATTCCGCTTAGTAGCCGCAAAGTTTTTTCCCAGGATTGATCATTTTGTGCTTGGCTGAGCCAGACTTGGGTTGAAGTCTGAATTCTCCTTTGAAACTCTCTTTTGTCAGAGTTTGCTGATGGTGGATTTTGTTTGAGGTCTCTCTCCTTGGACAGAAGCTGCTCTGATGGATTTTTAGAAGGAGAACACCTGCTCTGGTGCACTTTTCACATTCATCTCCTTGACAGAGGCATTTAAAGAGCCAGTAAAAAACATCCCTCCCCAGTGCTGGGGCTGGGTATTTCTGTCTGGTTTTGTGCTGCCAGCACTGTGCCAGCATTAATCTTTCAGACACCCACAGTCTGACAGGGGGATCCTTTTTTGGGGGGTGCCAGCACTGTCAGTGAAGCTCAGCAGCTCAAGGACTCACTCCCCAATGTCAGCATGAAATGGGACCATTCTGGGGGAGGTCTGCAGGTGCCTTTGCTGGACAGCAGGACCATTATTCCAGATGCCCTGAGAATCCCTGGCTTCAGCATCGCTCCTCTCCTTGCTGCAGAGGATTTGGAAGCAGAGAGGAGCATCAGCTCTGGCCTAGAGTGACTCCTCCCTGCTCTGATGGATGAAATGGACCTCGTGCTTTCCCTCCTTGCTCCCCACTGCTCTCCCATCCCTCTCTGACAGGAGCTGTGTCTGTCCAAGCCTGGCCCCATGGCAGGGGCACAGCCCACGCTGACATAATGACAATAATTTGCCTTAGGACCGTGCTTTGCTCATGACCTCTGGCAGTTGGCAGCCGCTTAAGGGATTTTCTATCTGCAGGGGATGAGCATTAACATCTGATCCTTTTTGCCCTGTTAGTGGGCAGATGACATATGATCACAGCACAACTCTTCCTCCTTTCAGGGCTGAATCCTCATGTGCAGCAGCACTGGGGCCACAGCTGTGGGATCAGGTTGTGCTTGTTCTCCAGGGATGCTTCCATGGCCATGAGCAGCAGATTCGTGTACACAGCCCTGCAGGAACTGTGGGCACTGGGCCAAGGATTCTCCCACAGAAGTATCTGCTTTTCTCAGGGTGCCCCAAAACATTCCAGGGTGCCCCTTGACCTCCTGCTGTAGAACAGACCCCACGAGAGAACTTGGTGCTCTCAGGGAATGTTGCTTTGTTGCTTAAATCTTGTGGAGGGGGTGGAACGAACACTTTGGCATTTGAGTTGATGGCATACCATTTTGTAAGGATAAAATTTGGCTTTTCATTAAACACCTTTTCCTGCTCTTTGGTCTGAACATGGTCTTTTTCTATAAACACTCTGCTTAAACCTTCCTTCTCAGGCACTGGTTTTGCTGGAAGTTTTTAAGAGAGTATTTGTGGAAAGGAGACGGAAGTATTAACTAGCAAAATGTCACCAAGCTGTGGAATTGAGGTAGAAAAGGTAATTTGGCAGAGTTAGCAATTACTCTGTGATAACAGGAATTACCTGGCTGCTTTAAAGTTCACCCAGGATTTGTCCAGGCTCTGCTACCAGGACAGGCTTTACCATAAATCAGCCAATTTCTTCAAGCATTTCTGCCCTGTAAAAGTTTTCCAGCTACCTGTGCTTTACCATAAATCAGTGAACATGAGAGAGGCCACACTTTGGGGAGAGCCCCAGATTGCCCCCCAGTCATTCAAGATTTAATTTCCTTAGGTTGAATTCCAACTTTGAAAAAGAATCCCATCTGCAGGATTCTCCCTGGCCAGCCCTTCTCTGTGTTTCCAAGAAGGAGCACACTTAGGAATTGCTGTAAAACATGGCTCTCTGCTCCTAGCACTGTTGCAGGGCAATAATTAAAACCAGGACTGTTATTCACTCTTTACATACCAACGCCTGGAAGCATGAGCTCTGTGGGTCTGTGTTCTGTGGGAAATGGACTGGGTTGGTTGGGGTTTGGTTGGATTTTATTATTATTATTATTGTTGTTGTTACTATTATTTTATTTATTATTGTTATTATTTGTTATTATTTATTATTGTTACTACTGCTGTTATTTCTTTAGGGTCAGAAAAAAGTGGTTAGTGACTACAGCAGATTTAAATGAATAAAAAATGCACTTTGTCCCCCGAAGTGACAGCTGGAGATAAGATTTACTGACAGTCATTGCAGGAGGGATGTTGAAGGCACACCCCTACCCTAATTCCATTTATATCTGGATGAACCTGTTGTCCGTGAACTTTTCTGCCTGAGGCACTGTTTGCTCCCAAACCTTTTCTGGCAGCAATATCCAGAAGTTCTCCACCATCTCTCTAAAGTATTTGTGCACGTTCTGAGCTGCTCCCTTGTGAGTGCCCCCAGGATTCGGCAGTGTCAGGGTTCTTGAGCAGCACTTCCATCCCCACCTTATCCACCACCTTCACCTTTGTAAACCTTCCCCGTGTGCTGCCCCACCTCCCCCCCCAGCCCAAGGAGCCACAGTCTCACAAGGCAGCTGTTTCATCACTTTAATCTCCTTACATGCCCTCCTGTGAGCCTTTTCTAACTCCCCTGTGCCCTTGCAGACCCTGGAACTGCACATGGACTCAGTGGGTGGGTGCAGACAGGTGCCCCAAGGTTTGTGCAGATGATCTCTGAGCCTCACATATTTCCTGATACATTTGCAGTGATGATATCCAAAAAAACCATTTTTATGTGCACAGCATCAAGCCATCTGTTGCACTAAATGTTCATTAAAAAACCCAAGGAAGCCCTTCTCCATGTGAAGAAATCCTTTTCCATTCTGCAGGAGTGTATTCCAGCTCGCTGGTGCCTCTTTGCAAGTCCCTACAAGCTGATGTCTCCAGCTGCTGTGCTGTCCTTTGTTCTTGTCACAGGCCAATTGTAATTTCAAATTGTTATTTTAATTAAGAAGGAAAATGTGCTTGGAGAGGCCTCCCCTTTGTGGGGACACAGAGGCTTGTTTAACCTGACCAAGGGAAACAGCCCAGACCTGGGCACCAGAGTCACACCAATTTAGTGTGAAATGCCTCTTTTCTGCACTGGATTTTATTCGTGGAAGAGAGCAGTGCTATTGCTTTGTGAGGCTGATCCCTTGTTTTTCTGGTGGTTTAAATTCTGCAGATACTGAAAAAGCTTTTCTGCTTTCACAGGAGTGAGGTCAGACCCGGCTGCAGTTTTTCTTCAGGCATGTGGATCATGTCCCAGCCCGGACACAAGTCCGGCCTGCCCAGCACCTCTCACCTGGCTCAGAGAAGTTGGTTCTGTCTCTTTTGGAGGGAGCCCATGTTTTTAGGGTGGTCATCCCTAATGAAACCACCTTTCCCTCACTGAGGATCAGAATATCAGTGTTAAAGCCTGAAAGTTGTCCTTGCATCTGTAGGTGTTCTCCCACTCAGTGTGGCTCCTGCACTCAGCTCCTTTCAGCACTACCTGGGCAGGAGGCAGGGATGGAGGAAGGAGTCCTGCTATGAAATTAGGAATACAGACTTAACACCATTTTTGGAGGGAGATGCGTTTGACAACTTGACCCATCCCTGGACGTGTCCCAGGCCAAGTTGGACAGGGCTTGGAGCAACCTGGTCTAGTGGAAGGTGTGGAACGAGAGGAGTTTTAAGGTCCCTTCCAACCCAAACCATTCCATGCTTTTATGATTCTGTTGGGGGTGAGACATTTTAAAGTAGCTGGAAAAAAGTGCCCAGCTGGAGAGACCCTGCTCTGACACCAGAGATCCAAAGGATGGACTTGCTCTTCACCATCTCTCTGTCCAGTATCTGCTCATCTTTATTGATAAATCTTAATCAGGCTTTGGGGAAGGTTGAAAAGAAATGCAAATGATCACATTTAAAGCAAAGCTCTAGAAGTATTTAATATCATACTCATCTTCCAGGACCCGAGCTCTGTATTGTATAACAATAGAGATAATGAAAGTGTAAAACACTGGGACTCCCTGCCAATGTTACAACTTGTTTTTACTACTAAAAAAGGCAGTAAACTGGGAGGGTACATCCACGAGTGAATTGCTTTGCACTTGCCCTGTTTCTTACACTTGTTTTCTACACTTCTTCTGGGCTCTGCTGGAGGCAGAACTCCAGGCCAGAGCTACCTTTGGGCTGAGCCAGTGTGGGAGTGAGCCAGTGTGCTCAGTTGTTCTGCAGGAGCAGGCAAAGTTCTCCCTGGGAGAATTATTCTGAGTTGAAAACTGATTGAAAACAAAGCTTTTCAGTTTTGCTGTGAGGAAAACTGGGTATGGAGTGAACCTCTGGTAGGGCTGTCACACTCATACATCAGGTTTTTATTTTAATATCACAGACTTTGTCTCATCCTCACCATAATTTCCACCTCTGGATTGCTGGGTAAAGTCTGCAGAATAAAATCCCTCCATTATCAGCAGTGAAGTGAAACTCTCAAGGAACTCTTATGTATCCTGGACTTCCTTGTCCCGTGAGCTGACGTGGGACCACAAGGAGGTGGGGGAGACTGGGAAATACAAAGATTTAAGGAGAAATAGTGGAACAGCTGGAGCAGAGATGTGGGATGCTACAGAGATGAGGTGAAGGGGTGAGAGGCCAGGTGAGGTGGGGAGGAGGCGCAAGGAGCCAGCAGTAACTGCACAGATCTGCATAAATAAGTGTTTCCAATGGAATAACAATGGAATAACAGTGTTTCCAATGGAATAACAGTGTTTCCCATGGAATAACAGTGTTTCCCATGGAATAACAGTGTTTCCCATGGGCTTGTAGGAAAAGGAAGCATTTTGGCATAAGGGAAATAGCCTTTTATGTTTTTTGCCAAACTGTTGTAGTGGATGGAGCCTTGCAAACAGGAACAGCTTTGCTTTTCAGGGACACTTTCACACCTCCCTCCCGGGGTGTCCTGAGGAGCCTCTGTGGCATTGTCACTAGATCTGCAGTACTGTGACATGAAAGCCCACCTGTGCAAATCAGCCACCCCCCCAAATGCAGGTTTAAGACATGCAGCTGCAGCATGAGTTGAGAGTGCTCTTTGCATGCACAGAGGGAATCCAAACCAATTTGGGTTTGAGGAAAGCAGGGTTTACTCCAGGACACAACGCAGCGTTTGCAGATCATTGGACAGCTCACTCTCGTACAGATCATGCCTTTTTATGGGGACATTCCAGCTCCAAAGAAAGCAAATTCTTCTCAAACACATTGTCTTAGTTAAACTTTTAATATGTTTTGATATTGCCAGCAGCAGCTTTATATAATGCAGTCGTGTAGCAAACAAAACTCACTCTGTGCTCTTGAGGAAGGGAAGCCCACGGATGGAGGGGATGGATTGGCACTGTGGGATTTGCAGTGGTTCATGCCTGGAATCAATGGGTTAATGACCTTCCAGCACTGCCTCGGGACTGGGAAGTACAGAATGTTCTGGAAGCAGGGGGAGAGGGCAAGGTTTTGGCCAGCTCACCTTGAGCCCAGGTTATGGATGGCAGGAAAAGCCCCACTTAGACCAAACCAGTTACTGACTGGGGTTCTGATCCCCAAACCAGGACTGACTGGGGTTCTGATCCCCAAACCAGTTACTGACTGGGGTTCTGACCCCCACACCAGTTACTGCTTTTAACCTGGTTATCAACACTATTCCTTCTTTCCTCAGTGCAATGCACAGGCCATATCCTCTTTCCAAATACGAAAAAGATAAGACTGGAACAGTCATTGCCATAAAAAGGAGTTTGGATGGTGCCAGCTGATCGATGTTTCTGGAGGCTCTGCCTTGTCTCTGTGTCCCTGAGCTCTGGGAGCCTGGCAGTGCTGTTGGTGATACCACGGGGACGTGCAGCTCCTCGTGGGGAGCATCACGCCTGGCTCCTGCCTGGCTGTCCATGATCTGTTGAAGGCTTGGCTCTGCAGGAGCTCCTGCCATGCTGCTGTGTCTTGGCACACTTCTCCTTGCTGTGCTGGGATTCCTTGGAAGCACAGAACAACGTTATGTCCTAAAACTGGAGGGCATTATGCAACGAGGGACAGTCGGTATTTTGGGTTGTCCTCTCCTTGCTGTTCTTTTCAGGAAAGCAAAGACAATTTTACGTTGCATTTGCCACTCCATAAACCTTTCCAAAACCTGGGTCATTCCAAATGCAAGCTGTCACATGGGTAAAGTAATTCTGCTTGGGAGTTAACCTGGGAATTTTAGGTGTTGCTACAGGAAGAGCAGAACTCACACTTGGAAATCTCAGGTAGCACATGTGCTTTATGTTGTCCTGTAAAGAGCAACCACTCAGGAGTTCTGAAAGTCCAGGGGAATTTACAGGATATTCAGAGTGCCTCCCTTATTCTTTGGGTCTAATCCTGATTCTATACCTGCAGCTCTTTAGTGGAACCTGAGTCATTTTACCACATTGTGGTCAGTGGGAAAAGTTGTGTTGTGCGTGTGCTTTTATCTTTTCCATCCTGGATTTGCTGATTACACGTGGCCTGTCAGTTCCTCTGCCACTTGATCACAGCAGTGTCCTTTGGGACTGGAACCAGGCTTTGGGACAGCTCTGCTAACGAGGAAGGGGCATCCATTCCCTGAAGTTTGCTTGGGATGCTGGGCAATAAGGAGATATTGAAATTACCATCCATCATCTTGGCTGTAAATGATCAAACAAATCCTCATCTGTGTTTGTAAATCTTATCTCCTAAGTCCTTAAGGGCATTTTCCAGGTGAAGCAGAAAGAAAGAGGGATCCAGGAGTTGTTCTCAAGGTGGTGGAAAACTCTGTGACTTGTCTGAAGCACGGGGAAGGCAGGGCATGGAAAGACTGCCTGGTGCTGCAGTGGAAGTGAACTGTTCATCTCTATTTTTAAATTACTCCCTTTCTTTTAGAATTATGTTCAACACTGTGATGCCTCTGGATGTCCAGCAGTTAAATTATTATCACTCAGAGCATTGATGAGAGCCAGCAAAGCGAGCTGGAGCACGGCTGGCAAAGGAACTATTTGTGTAAGAGGTGACTGACAGCAACTTGTCCCGTCTGCTAAGTTTCTTCTGTGACTTCTGTGTCAAAAGTGAGTTCTTCAAAACCTCCAGCTCCCTTAATTTTTTAACCTGCTTGCTGGGAACAAGAAAATGTCTCTTTCCCAGCATTCTCCTTTTCACATTGGCCTTGTTGCAAGCAAGAGCTGAGTGAAAAGGAGAAAAACCCAAACCAGAACAACAAAAAAACCCCCAACACAACCTTCATTCCAGAGTCCAATTTGCAGTGAGAATCTTTGAGTCTATTTTTGTCCAATTCCATTTGGACAAAATTCAAGAATTTGATTTTTCCCATTGCTTTACTTTGTACTCTGGTTGACTCGGAAAGCACGGGCTGAAAGCAACGCTGAACCACAAAATTCAATTAAAACACAGGGAGTAAGCAGGGAGGAGAAATCAATGGGTGGATTAGTCTATCAGCTGCTGTTCCCATGATCTTCTTATCTTATCCTGCACTACGAGAAGAACTGTTGGGAAGTGGAGTCGTTCTAAAATCAGCTCAGGCTGCTGTGTCCTCTCAGCACAGAGCAGAAAATTGGATCAATACCCTGAGCCTATTCCTCTTCGCTTTCCTTCTAAACAGCTGGACTGCCAAATCCACCCAGAGAATGGAGGCTAATCTGGGGTTTAATCCTCTGCTCTCCCACTATGAAGTTAAACAACAGAGCCTGAAACAAGCAGAAATCAGTACAGATTCCAAGCCAGGCTGCTTAGGGTTTACATAGATTTATAATTTTAAAATTTTAAAAATACATTTTGCTGCTATTCTTGCATCTAGCAACTACATCAGACATTTGGAACAGAAATGTTTATCAATCCTGAAATTACCTGAGAGTCTATCAAAAAAGAAAACCTAGGAGGGAACTGTTCTAAAAGGACAATATTTAATTTTGAATTTGTTCCTATTTCTATTATATATTTCACTTTTTACACAGAACATAATAGTAGCACTTCTGAAGTGCTTCCATCAAGGTCCTTGAGAGCAGGGGAAGAGAACAGAAAGGAGCAAACACGTTCTTGACCTTGTAGGAGCCGTTTCAAAAACTGCCAATTATGACCTTTTCCAACCTTAACGATTCCACAATTGGTACCTGGACCTTTATTTCAATAGACAAAGGTAAAGGGCAAAATATACTCTTTTGTACTCTTTCTCTTTTACTCACCAGCAGTTTTAGATTGGTTTGCTGGTGGAAATCCGTGTAAGCCTGAATGGAGAGTCCTAACTCATGGAATGGCCGGAACACGGGAGGGAGAAGGGATTGGTGGTGGTTTCCTTCAGATAACTCACTGCAAGGTATCTGCACTGTGCTGCACAGCAACACCCCCCACGTGTCTGGTGATGGACAAACTGGAACATTTCACTGCAGGAAAGGCAGTTCAGCACATCCACCCACCTGGAATGGTTGTTGGAATACCTGGTTTGGGGTTGCATGGGGCCGGTTCTGATCCCTCAGTCCCCACTCAGAACTTGGTCTCCTTGAAAATTGGGCATTTTTAGCTGGGTTCGGGTTGCAGATGGCAACGTTTTGGTGTTGATGTGGGAGGGGTGATGGAAATGCAACGAAATGGGCTTTAAGGTCCCTTCTGACCCAAACCATTCTGTGGTTCCTCCAGCTGTGTCTCTGCCAGAACCTTCATCACTGTGGGAAGAGCAAGTTTGGAGTGTGCAGTTCAGGTGGCAGGCACAAGCTTTTGGTGTTGATGTGGGAGCTCATATTTGAGATGCAGGATGACCTGCAGCCTTGTGTAAGGATGTGCTGCATTCCCGCTCTCCTGTGTCCTCACAGGGAATCACAGAATCATGAAGAATCCCAGACTGGGTTGGGTTGGAAGGGACCTTAAAGCCCATCCAGTGCCACCCCCTGCCATGGCAGGGACACCTCCCACTGTCCCAGGTTGCTCCAAGCCCTGTCCAACCTGGCCTTGGACACTTCCAGGGATCCAGGGACAGCCACAGCTTCTCTGGGCATCCTGTGCCAGTGGGAGTAACATCCCTGCCTGCTGCCAGAAACGGAGAATCAGCGTTGCTCTGGGTGGTTTGAATGTTTTCCTGAGCGTTCCTCCAAGAATATCTTGTCTCTCTTAAGCACCTCCAAGCACCCATAAACACATCTTCCTTTCTGCACTTCCCTCAGTGTATTTACTTCAGTAGCAGGGAGGGGGAGATGGAAAATCCTCCGAGCAGTAGCCACAGAAGCTGATCCACCACTGAGCAGGCACATGGCCAAGTGGATGCATGGGCATACATGCAGACAGCCCAAAGGACAGATGTATCAAATCAGATTTATGAGGTCAGTTTTCCCAGCCAATAAAGCCCAGATTGCTGTCTGCCCCGTTATAACCTTCCTGTGTTTAAATGGATGTGAAACAGATAATCCAGCCTTTGGCGGGAACAGCACTGATAAAACACAAACATTATTTCTGTAGCCACATAAGATTATTTTTCCAATTCAGCAGAAAGTATTGGCTTGAAGATTGTTAAAGAGGTCACAGTATTTTTATACTGGTTGTGTGTGAATAAAAATTTTCTCAGTCCGAGAGAAGGACCAGAGGATGTGTATTAATTATTATTATTATTGTACAGTAGAGTGCAGCAGGAAGGAACTGTGGATCTCAGTGTGATGAGATCTGTCCTGGCAAACCTGTGTAACTGATCTCTGCTCCTCAAACCCCAAATAAAACAGTCCTGAGCCCTGGGCCAGGCTGGTGTTTCCCTCAGGTTGAAGGTTGTACCTGTCAGTGTGGTTGTATGAATGGGGCAGGATTTTGAACACATTTCATCCCACCATTTAGAATGATTATTGACCACGTTATTTCCCCAAACCTATAAAATGAAATGCAAATGTCCCATTAGGATGGTGGTGTATCCATTATCTCCAGGATAACTGCCTGAAAAAGTTGCATTTTTCCTTTTATTTTCATTAAAACAAAGCAATTTTCCATTCTATAAGGTCCCTTCTCTCAGCAAACAAACCTAAATTGGTTCAATATTGTTGTTTGAATCTCTATTTACTTATCCTATGGGAAAAAAATGTAAATTAAAATATGAACATTACATGCAAGACACTTCAAGAAGATATTGAAATTGTACAGTAAAAATAGCTTTCTGATGGGAATATATTAAATAACATTGAACATAAAGACTCATTGGCAGTGTCATTTGCCAGCTGCAAAAACAGTATTGGGGTGGGAAACATGCTAGGAAGAAGCAGGCACTTGGGAAGAATACATTAGTAAAAATGCTATTTTTATTTAAAGTTCTATACAGTCAAAGTTCATCTTCCAATGTTTTCTAAGGATTAGGCTTTCAGTGACATTGAAGCTTTTGGCCCAAACATTTCTGGAATCACACTGTCCTCTCTAGAACCGAATGAGGAGCAGCTAATGCATTCTATTAAAACTTATTGTTGTGAACTTCATAAACTGCTTTTTTTTCTCCCTCAGATTCTTTGTTTTGCCTCGTAAAACAGTGGAATGAAGTGATAATTGGTGCCCCTGGAAAGTGGCTGCTTGTGTTGGTGGTGAAAGCCAATGGGTCCCACTGGGAACTTTTACAGGAAAGAAACGGCAAAGAGAGAGAATTCGGATTCTGAGTTTCAGAAAGCTGACACTGAAGTGAGCAGCTCCCTCTGGCACCAGCACAGTCCAAAGGCATCTTTGGGAGAGGTCTCAGATGGGACTTTCCCCATGTGCTCCGGGAAGAGCTTCCTGGCATTCAGAGTTCTTTTGTGCTGGGTAGAGATGTGCTGAGCTGGAGCATTTCTCTGCCTTCAGCTTTAGATGGAAATGTGTTCACATCAGGAATCCCAGCTCTGCATTGATTTCTCAGGCTGTGCTCTCCAGCACCCCAAATCTCACCTGGTCTAGTGGGAGGCATCCCTGCCCATGGATGGAACCACCCCATGGTTCCCCAGATGTTTCTCTGCTGGAACATTTCTCACTGTGGAACAAGCAGGTGTTTGGAATGTGGTGCAACAGTTCCAGCAAGAGCAGTGAAAACCAGTGTCTTTAGCAAACTCTAGCTACAGACTGGGGTGTTGGAGATAAATCTTATCATAGAATCACAGAATCGTAGAATCCCAGAATGGGTTGAGTTGGAAGGGACCCTAAAGCTCATCCAGTCCCACCCCTGCCATGGCAGGGACACCTCCCACTGTCCCAGGCTGCTCCAAGCCCTGTCCAACCTGGCCTTGGACACTTCCAGGGATCCAGGGACAGCCACAGCTTCTCTGGGCACCCTGTGCCAGGACCTCTCACACCCTCACAGGGAAGAACTTCCTCCTAATATCTGATCTAAATCTTCCTCTTTTAGTTTAAAACTGTTTCCCCTTGTTCAGTTACTGTCTTATGCAGTTGGGAGAAGAATCAGACACAAGTTCTGTGTGAGAAGGTGGTTGCACCCCAAAGGAGAGAGAGCTTTTGTCCTTTCGCTCTTGGGGTTGCAGTTATTCCATTAATTTTGTGATGTAAATGTTAGCACATGGTGAAGATCGCTGCAGATATCTGACCTTTTCCACTTTCTTATTCCCCTTCCTCAGCTGAATGGGGGAGGTAGTGATGGAACGGCCAACAAAGCCTGTGAGGACCAGATAACAATGAGGTGATAGTACACAAATGTCAGCCTTCATCAAATTAATCCCAGGACAGTCACCCGGATGCGTTTGCAGCAGATAATCCAAACACAAACACAACGTTCTAATCTCTGCCCTGGTGACTCACCAACAGATGCCGAACACAGCCCCGTTAACCTCAAGGCAAAGATCAGCATCTGTTCCAGAGCTGTTCGAGGCTGTTTGGAAGGTATTGCTTTTATTTTCATCACAGTTGCAATCCCATTTCTCAGTATTCAACTGGCCCTCGAAATTCTTAGAAATTTCAGCAGTGGAAAACACACAGGAATTTCAGATGCAGTCAGAATAATTAAGGAATTCTTCCCCCAGAGGGTGGTGGGCACTGCCCAGGCTCCCCAGGGAATGGGCACAGCCCCAAGACTGCCAGAGCTCCAGGAGTGTTTGGACAAAGCTCCCAGGGATGCCCAGGGTGGGATTTGGGGGTGTCCTGAACTGGACTCGATGATCCTTGTGGGTCCCTTCCAGCCCAGGATATTCTGTGACTCTGTGAAGTTAAGGATATAATCCTGATGCACAGCATTCCCTGGTTTTCTTTGGATGTTTTCTCTGAGGAAAAGGAGAAGTCTATGGTCTAGAGTACACCTGTGGCTCCTCAAAACTGTTTAGACTGACGTGTAAATGCCTGGTTATTGTCACAGGTGCTGGAGTCTATTTCTTTTCCATCTTTTTGTCCTGGGTGAAGGGGTTCCATGGCCTGCAGCCCTCCAGACACACCAGCTGTGGGCTTTTCTTCCTTTTTCTGGAGACTCTGAAGTTTGGCTGCTTGTTGGCACATGGTGCTGAGTGAGGGGAATTCTGCAGTGTCTTCCTGGTAGAGAAACAAAGGCTGCTGGCTGCTGGTGAAAGCTGGAACTCAGCAAGGAGAAACCAGGTCCAGTCATTTCTGAGGAGTCAATATCCCAAGCAACAGCAACTTTCCTTCTGCAAAATGAAACTGCAGAGTAGCAGATCACCACCTTCAACTTTTAATAGACTGGTAAGTTTGAAATTATGATCATTTGATATTATTTGGTATTATGGCATTTTAGCCATCTAGTATTAAGGAATAATTCCCTATAGGAAAAGAAAACTGAGATTCACTGACTGCCACTAGGAGATGAGAACAAATTCCATGTAGCTCCTGAAATATTGCCAGATGATCAATATCATTTTTATTCTCAGATGGTGTCTTTTTTCACCTTTATTTCTCATTTGATTTCAAACTTTAGACTTTAAACATGCCAGGATGGTTCATCTGTAGCCTCAGGGAATTAATGTCAGACAATAAGTTCTCCAAAGAGGGGTAAATAAACCCAAACTTCAGTCCTGGGAGGGGGGGAAACGTGACTCCATGACACAAAAAGGGAGCTGAATGTTCATTCAAATACCGACCAAAACCACGGCAGAAAGTTCTCAGACCAAGGCTCCCAGAGGACACGGTCACAGAACTATAAAATAAATACTGAGGAATCTGGGACATAAAGAAATTCTAGAAAAAAAACTTAATGCTGCCAAAAATATCACCTCCCATCCAGCCCAGATAAAAGGTGACATTTGTGCGTGGCCTCTTGCATTCAAAGACTTCTACAGACAGAGCCAGGCTCCAAGTGCAGAAATCAGAGGGCGAAGTTTGGGCACCTAAATTTAAAACAGCGATGTGGAAAACCCTCTGTGTATCTGCTGCACTCCCATCAGCTGTCATCCTGCTCTTTTATTTCCAAGTTAATTAATTCCCTGGAGATGCAGCAGACTTGGAAGGGTTTAGCCCCGTGGGACATTGAGCCACAGGCTCTGAAGGGAAGGGGCACAATCCCTGCTCTGAGGGCCTCATTCCCTGTGTGTTTTGGTGTATTCCATCTCCAACACATGGTTCAGAATTCCACAGCTGAGATCAACCATGGAAAACTTCCGTGTTTCCATCATTGATTTGAAGTTGTCTGGAAAGATTTAAAGTGATGACATAGAGGATTCAGTAAACTCTGATTATTTACATCAGCTGAGAGACAAAATGCTCTGGAAATTATTGACAACACTGGTGAATTTTGGTATCACTATTTTTTGTTAATCTAGTTGTTTAATGATTTAACTGCCTTGTAAAAATACGTGCAAAATGATGGCATAGAATTGAAGTTGATAATTGCCATGTATTCTGTTTTCCTGACGAAATCTAAAAGCGACAAAGGCAGAGGAGCTCCATAATTCCTCTTCATTGCCCTGTCCTGTTGTTCTCCTCTCTTCCCCTTCCTTTCCTCTTCCCCTTCCCCTCTGCCACAGAACATCAGCTGCAGTCCCAGGCTGTGAGGGAATCCAAGTGGTTTTCTCTGAGCTGACCCATTAGTTTCCACTTGCTGACAACTGACAGAATCATCTGTGAAACCAGTTACCTTCAGGAAAAATTATTCCTTTGTCTCCCTGCCTCTGTCAGGACATTTACTGTTTGTTCTAGTCGTGACAAAGCCATCTACTGCTAAGGTATGTTTTTATTCCTTCTTTTAGGGGACCTTCAAATAAAATTTCACTTGTTCTTGGTGTGATGTCTCCATGAACTGATCTTATTCTGGTGACAGGTGAGCTGTACCTGCATAGATACAAGTGTTTAATGCTGTGCTGCAAACCCAAACCACAGACAGCAGTGACGTCCCTCTCGTTAAAGTGGTCAAACAGAAGATCTGTAAGGAACAGTATGAATTGAAACTACAACAAATGTGGGTCGAGTGAACACTCCCTTCTCATCCTTGTCTTCAGAGTGCTTGGAATTCCTCATTTCCAGTAACCCAGCACTGCCAAGGCCACCACTAATCCACGTCCCCAAGCGTCACATCCACACGGCTTTTCAATCCCCCCAGGGATGGTGATTCCACCACTGCCCTGGGCAGCTGTGCCAGGGCTGGAGAACCCTTTCAGTGCAGAAATATTCCCCAACACCCGTCCTGAACCTCCCCTGGCCATTCCCTCTCCTCCTGTCCCTGTTCCCTGCGAGCAGAGCCTGACCCCCACCTGGCTGCCCCCTCCTGTCAGGGACTTGTGCAGAGCCACAAGGTCCCCCCTGAGCCTCCTAAAATGCTCCCACTCCTTAAGTGGTTTCACTTACATGGAACCAAATAAAAACATAAAATTGTCTACTCTGAAACGGTCTCAAAATCATAACGATGCATTTCAGAAAGGCAATTTCTGTGCTGACACTGCTCTCCTGTTGTGGTCCAGGAGAGGAAAGTCCTTATGCAAGGAAATGGATCTTTTAGAAGGGAAGAAGGAAAATGGGATTAAAGAGTTGATTTCCAGGAGGTCCTGGGGTCTGAACCCTGGCTCGTGGTGTTCAGAAGTGATTAGGAATGTGAAGATAGCACAGAGACTCCATTTTCATGGTGGGCTCTGCTCTTCAAACCCCCTGAGGAATTGCAGGAGGATGTTATTACATTACATTTTCCATCAAATGGATTGAAAGGTAAAGGTCAGTGTAGGTATGTGAAGTGATGCATCAGGATCAAAATGTTTTCAAAAACCAACAAAAACCCATTCAAAAACCTAATTTTGCACTAAGAGGAATTGGCTCTGAGCTGACTGTTCAGAATGAGGAAAAATACCTTTGGAAGATTTGTTTTTAATTAGTCTCTGATGGGAGGTGACCTGCAGAATAAATTCTGTGGCTGTGAGAATTCCCTGGGCACACGTGTGCAGTTATTCCACTGCTCCAGGGGGAAGGGAGCGGAACTGGGAAAGGTTTAAAGAAGGGTGAGAAGGACAGTGAAGGGGATACAGTTGTTTTTCATGCAGAAGTAGAGGAATACATGGAATACTTTAGTCTGGAAAGGAGCGAAATAATGGGGAAAAAGAGTAAAATACTGTGGAAAATGGGAGGGATTTGATGGAACCGAGTCCTGAGAGCCGTGGCAAAGGTGATGCCGTGTGCTTTTACAGCATGGGAAGCAGGGGGCAACAAAATCCACTCTCAGAAAAGAGGATGGATGGCTGTTCTTCCCGTGGCTGTAGAATGTTGTGAACGTGGGAAGTTTCTGTAGATTCGGGAGAAAATGAACACATTCCTGGGAAGGAAACCCAGGGAGGACCAATGCTGACTTCTGACTTGAGAAACCCCTGAAATGCAACTTTCTGGAGGAAGACAGAATACTCTGGAGCCCTTTAATACATGCGTGTCCTAATCTTACACACTTCCATGTCCTTTAGATGACTGTGGGAGGGAAGATATTTCATTTAAATGTTTGATCTGATCCACTGCTTGTGCGAAGGCACCTCGTGTCAAACATTTGTCACATTTACCTGCCACTGTGTAATATGGAATTTACTGAAAGAGGAGGCCAAGTTTTGAGTTTTGCAGTTTTTACACCGAGCGAGACAGCTGAAAGTGGACATTTTCTTTCCACTCTTTCTTTTTTTTGCCTCTACAGAGGGTTGAGTGGAGGAGGGAAACCTGCTTTTGTGTTGGTTATTTACTGTACGTGGCTTTTATTCTCTTCAGTTCTGGACAAACACTGCCCTTAGAGCAGTTGCCTACCTGAGACACCTTAGATCTCAGTGTAAGCACAAAAACCAGCGAAAGGGTGCAGAAAAATCCTGGATAGTTACTGCAGTACAAGGATTTATAAAGGTGGGAGAGTAATTGCTACACCCTGCTGTGTTTCTGGTGATTGCATTTATGTATTCTGTAGTGTATTACATCTATAACACAGTATATTTTATATATATTGCAATATGTTATAGCTTATGTGTATTTTTATATATATTTCTATAATGATATATATATATATTTCTGGGTGAGGCTGTTGGTCTTATGGCTTAGTTGTAGGGATTCCTGCATGGAACAGGGAGTTGGACACCTTGGTTGGTGCCTTCCAATTTGAGATATTTTATGATTATTTCAGGAAAAATACGATGACTTGTGTGGGGTCCCAGCCCAGAGGAGACTCACGGCATGGCCTTGCCGAGCTTTCATCAGGCACTTTGAGCCCAGGCTGTTCCCTCCCGTGGTGAGCTGGGAACCTCTGGGCACTGTGGCTTTTGTCCTGTGTCTTCCCACATTCCTGCAGGAAAATCCTACAATTTCAGGTTTCTGTGCACATAACAGAGCACGAGGCTGGTGAGGAGCAGCTGAGGGAGCTGGGAAAGGGGCTCAGCCTGGAGCAAAGGAGGCTCAGGGGGGACCTTGTGGCTCTGCACAACTCCCTGACAGGAGGGGGCAGCCGGGGGGGGGTTGGGCTCTGCTCCCAGGGAACAGGGACAGGAGGAGAGGAAACGGCCTCAGGCTGGGCCAGAGGAAGATTTGATTTTAGTGAAAATTTCTCCACTGAAAGGGTTGTCAAGTGGACTGGACTGGGCTGCCCAGGGCACCACCCCTGGAAGTGTTTGGAAAGAGTGTGGCTGTGGCACTTGGGGCCAGGGGTTGGTGGTGGCCTTGGCAGTGCTGCATTAATGGTTGGACTCCATGATCTGAGAGGGCTTTTCCAACATAAATGATTCCATGATTCCATGGTTCTGCCATCAGTGCCCCCAGCAGCCGGCAGGACAGGGGCTCCTTAAGGCCAACACCAGCCCTCGGTCGGTGTGGCAGCACCAGCAGAAGAGGGTTTGGAGCACACAAAAGAGATGCTCAGAGTGTGGAGGCTGCAAATCTGCTGAAATAACACCAGCACCTCTGTGTTTGTGGGGCAGCAGTTGCCAAACCTTCCAGGAGTTTTGTGCTGAGTGTGTTTTCCCCATCCAAAACACACCTGGAGCTCCCTGGGAGCAGCTGCTCTCCCTCTGGCTGATGCAAGGTCAGGTTCTGCACTATGTGGTACAAAATCTCCCCAAACCTCACATCCTCCCAAAATCTCCCCACTCCTCACATCTTTCCCGAGCAGGACAGGAGTTGGAAGTGGTCACAAAAATTGGACAAACTGTTTGGTAGGCTTCACTTAAAAAAACTCTAATCATAACCCAACAATTAGTGACCTGAACTTAAAAACATTCGTGTGCTGCAGCTGGTTATTTGTAATATCTGATTTTTAGTTTATTGGAAATACCTGGGGTTTAGTTCATTGAAATATCTGATTTTCAATTTATTGGACCATGCTCCACATTTGTTGATTTCACCTTGCTGTGGTGACTTATGATAAAAACAAGATTATAATAACCAGGTTATCTGGTTATCATAAAACTGTACATGGTTATCATAAACCTTCAAAAAGCCTTAAGTAACAGTCATAAGTCCAAAAATTTTTGGAAAAACGACTCCATTACTGGCGTGCCAGTCAGGTTTGTGTGAGCAGTGGGGATGAGAGGATCTGGACACTTGGGAATTGCTGCTGTTACTCAGTTCAAACATGATTTTCTTGCTCCATGAATCACAGGCCAGGGCTTGGCTCTGCTCCTGCCCCTCGACAGCTCCCTCCCAGCACCGCCTGAGCGTGTCTGGGCATTCCCACTGTGCTGTGGGAAACCCTCTGTGAGGGACAGACACTCTCTGAACTCACTCTTCTCTGCTTTCCACCCCCCGTTGCACTGAGGAGTGGTTTGGTGCAAGAGAGTAAGAGTGTCCCTGGAGAAGATTTCTAATTTTGCTCCCTGGGTGAGCTGAAGCTTTTCCAGAGCAGGCTGTGGGCTGATCCGGGTGGAGGAGGGCTGGGAAAGGTCAGGGATCCCATCTTGGCTCTTTTTTCAGCAGCTTTGCTGGTAAAACCCCACAGACGTTCTCGTGGGCTCTCTGCTTACGATGAGAGACAGATCATTTCCCCCTCTAGATTTATACGGCTGTTTGAGGTTGTGGCATCCTCAGGACCCGGGAGGCAGCCAGGATCTGTGGAAATAGATGAGAAAGCTGCAGCCACAGAAAGTGAGTGAATGGTGCTGGGCTGGTCCAAGCAGTGCCAGTCCCAGCTGCTCTCACCAGGCTCCTCGGGCAGAAATCACGCCCGGCTGCCGCAGGCAGAACCTTCAACAATCTATACTTGGAAGGCAAAATGCGGGAAATTTCATTCCTCTAACTCCAAAACATTCCGTTTTTGCTATTTGGTTTTTAAAAATAATATTGTGTCCTTTTTGGGCACACATAAATATAGTGATGCTCCTTCTGTGTCTCACAGATTCCGGCAAGCGAGCTGTCAGAGTGCCTAAGTGGATGGTATATGTGGCAGGAGATTTATGAAACTGTTCCATCGTGCTTCTAAATAAATTAAAAAACGTCATGGGTTTGGGAAATCAAAGCTTTCAGAGCAGTGTTGTGGTTTTTGTTGCTCTGAATTAGCGAGATGAAGCATTTCATTTGCAAAGTTCCCTCCTCTGACAATTGTCGGGGAGTTCACACGAACGGAGCTTTTCATTTTCACGGAGAAAACCTAAATTGTGTAAGTGATGTCATCTATTTTCATACTCTGTTTAGACAGCCTCGCAGACTACAAAGGCCATTTTCTGGGATGTGGATCTGAGTTTTCTGAGGGAAAATATCAGAGATCTGTGAGGAAATGCCGGGGGTTTGTGCCTCTCTGCCCAGACACACCCCCAGGGTGTCTGTGAGAGCGGAGCACCCAGGAACCCCAGGAACCCCTTGTTTGCAATGCAAGGTTAAAACACACCAAGTTTAACTTCATATTCCAGCGTTTTTTATGGAAAGTGGAAACAGATGGACCAGACAAAGGCACAGTAATCATGTGTCTAACACTAACCAGAGGGAAGAAACCCAAGCAGCCATTCCCACAATGGTGTTTGCCTTTTCTTCTCGAAGATGTTCCTGCACTTCAGCATTTGTTTAAAAAACTTCACAGGCCCATGGATGTCTCCTGGCTGCTGGCCTGACAGGGAATTCCAGAGGGATGGCCTTGCAGGAGGGTGAGGCACTGGTGTGGGATGAGGAATGGCAGCATAAGGTGATTTCTTAGTCTGAAAGAAAATCCTTGCAGGAGGGTGAGGCACTGGTGTGGGATGAGGAATGGCAGCATAAGGTGATTTCTTAGTCTGAAAGAAAATCCTTGCAGGAGGGTGAGGCACTGGTGTGGGATGAGGAATGGCAGTATAAGGTAGTTTCTTAGTCTGAAAGAAAATCGTTGCTTAAAGCATTAGAAGGAAGCCCAAGTAACTGACTGTGAGAGTGAGCAAAAGTCTGGTTCACCAGAAAATAATAATAATTTTGTCCAAGACTTTTCATGCTAGAGAGGAAATTTAGTAGTGCCTTACTTGGTAAATCCAAGGAAAAGGTGACACTGTTCTGCACAGGTCTCTGTTGACACAGAAATATGTTCAAAAAGCTCACAGAGATGTCAAAACCAGTAATACCAAATTACAGTAAATAATAATAAATAGCACCAAATTGTAGTAAATAGGGTAAAAACAATAACACCAAAAAATGTCTGTAATTGAGAACCAGTGAATGAATTACAGCAAGCCTTAAACAGTAAAGCCAAATGACAAAAATTCCAAGACTTTGTTGTGGAAGGAAATACTATTTCAGCACATGCAGGGTATGTATCATAAATCAATAGTTTTGAAAAAGTCCATCTAGAACTGCTGTGTTTCACTAAATTATTTGCCTTTACCCATCCTGTTGAATTCCATTATTCTGTTAATATCTGAGCTCGGGTTTTGTTTCAGGGGATTTCTTTTGCTTTCACCTCCTGCGTCTACGGCTCATCCCTGGGAGTAAGACTTTCCCACATCTACAATATTCCCTGAGAACAGTTCATTCCTTCGTACCAGGTGGGTACTGACACACCAATGGAACAATTTGTATTGATTCATTAATCACTAAAATCAATTATAAATTAACCAAAGCTTTCCATCCCTTCTTTTGTCTCTTTTAATTTTTTTCCTGACTGTGCCATATCCTACATCCTATTCCTGCTCAGCATTTCCATATATTTGGATTTCATCTGACCAGGAGTTGTTTGATTTGACAGATTCTGTATTTGCAGCATCAAAATATGTTGCTATGGAAAAAGTTACGAGTTCTAATTAAAAATGCAGAGGTCACAAGTTTCCCAGAACCAGCAGGGCATAGATCCTAGGAGAAAAGAATCACAACATAAAAAATCCAGAGATATGTCACTCTGCAACTTTCCAGATCTGAAAAGGGAACAGCAAGCGTTCAGGACAAAACACGAGGCTGAAATTCATTCAGATGCTGAATTCTCCCTTCCCACTGGCACAAGTTGCTTCTGGAATTGATGCAGAGCACTGAGATTTGAAATGTCATCCTAATACAACTGAAACTGAGGAGAGAGAGAAATTAGATGGGCATTAGCAGAGAGAAATCAGACCTGCCAGGCCATCCTTTCAGCTCCAATAACAACATTGAATTAATTTTCGTGTTTTGGTCCTGAGGTTTTGATGAACTACCTGTGTCCATCTCATCCTTTGAAAGATCATCATGCTGGAAAACACTCCCAGGCACAGGGTGGAATTTTGGGGCTGTCCTGTGCAGGGCCAGGAGCTGGACTGGATCATCCGTGTGGGTCCCTTCCAGCTCAGGATATTCTGTGATTCTGTGATTTTAGCTTTGATTTCCCTTCAATACATTGAGTTATTTAACTGCTTATGGCTTCCCCTCTTATAAATTCTTATTTCTAAACAATTATTGTGGCTTTCCCCTCCTTTTGCTCCAGTTTAGCAAACTAAGAACCATCAGTACAAGCACAGCCTTGGGCCTGAGCTGCCCCCACCTGTGACAAGGTGTGCCCACACAATTGCTCAATATATCAATGCCTCAATAGATCAATATCTTCATCAGAGCACAGGATTTAAGATCAGCTCTGCTGTACCACACCCCTGCTCTGGTATGAGCACACCTGTTCTGTGCTAGGTTGGCCATTTCTGCAAGATGGTGGTAAATGAAACAGTTAAGGCATTGAATCATAGAAAATCCTAAATTGGAAGGGGCTCACAAGGCTCATCAAAGTCCAGTATTTCTAATCAAAATGTATTTAGCTTCTAATCTTTTGACAGTCTTGGAGCTCTCAGAGCTCCCACTGCAGTCATTTTTTATTTTTAAATGACAAATATTGTGTAAATATCTTCCAGTTTGAGTTCCCTGCCCTGCAGTAGCAGGGCACAGCGGTTTTCCTCCCTGAACTCTGCAGTTCAGGGAAGTGTTGCTGCTGCACACAGAGCCAAAGGATCCCCAGCTCCTCTCTGAGAGCTGCTGAGTTTCTGTCTTGGGGAAAAGGGAAACCTGTGCTCTGGTGGCTCCTGCTCCCCAGTTCTGCTTCTAGAGACAAAAAAACCCAACATTTCTGCACAGATATTTGATATTTCCCCACAGAAATCACAGAGCCACATTCCAGAAAATGTCCTTTTGTGAGGAGGGGAGGCCCTGGCACAGGGTGCCCAGAGCAGCTGTGGCTGCCCCTGGATCCCTGGCAGTGCCCAAGGCCAGGCTGGACGGGGCTTGGAGCAGCCTGGGACAGTGGGAGGTGTCCCTGCCATGGCAGGGGTGGGATGGGATGGGCTTTAAGGTCCTTCCAACCCAACCCAGTCTGGGATTCTGGGACTCTGTCATTCTGGGATTCTGTAATTCCACGCTTTGATTGTGAACCTTTGCTCCAGGTTCCAGTTCTCTGCTGAAGTTCCTACCAAAGGTGCAGCACGAGACTCACCCCTGCAGTTTGATGCATTTGCAGATCTAGAATTGTTTTCTCCCAGTTCCTGCAAGAATTCCAGAGTCAGTTTATTGCCAGGGTTATTTTTAGTTCTCTGTCGTGGCTGTGGCCTCAGGCCTCATCCTTAATCTGAGGAGAGAGGCAGTCAAGTGCAGCACCAGAACGTGGAACGGAGTTTGTTGTTGGCACAACTACAGAGACCAGCACTGCATCCTGTGTTTCAAAGCCTGTGTGCACCATTTTACTCTAATTAAAGATTCTATCATTGATAAAACAACAATAGATATCCACCTCACCCTTTTTTTTAGGTTCTTAACCACTATATGTAATTAGGATGAGGGCTAAATGCCTTCCTGAGGGCTCACAAATGCTGATCTACAGTTTTGTGAATGTAGAAAATGTCATTCTGCTGTATTTAATGAGTCTTGTTTATAGTTTTGAAGTCTATAAACTGAGCTAATTAACATGAAAAATTCCAGGCAGCTGCCTTGAAACGGTTTTACCAGTTTTCCCTTTTGCCCTGCTTTGGTTTTTAATAAGGCAAGAAGTTTTCAGATACTCAGGATTGGGATCCACATTTAATGTTTTTCTATTGAACTGCAGCAAGGTCAGACTCTAAATTTCTTGCTCTAATTCTAAGCTAAAGTAGACGAGAAACTCTGAATTCAGATGGCAGCTTAGAGGGCAGCTTTGCTTGGAGAAGGTACAAACTTTACCCATTTCTACATTATTCATTTTAATGAGTGTATTAATTGATAATTCATCATTTTAAAATATTTCTAATCCAAGATATGATATGATATGCTATGATATACGATATGATATGATATGATATGATATGATATGATATGATATGATATAAAACAGTACAATATAATATATTAGACTGGAGTACTTAATATTTTATATTCAATACTTAGAGTCGATAGTTTATATTCGTTCTAATTTTAATATGCAATATACAGTGTTAAATATTTACTACATAGCTCATATTTGAGACAGAAAATAGTAAAGTTCCCATTTTTGTGTGCAGACAGCACAGCTCTGTTTTCTGTCACAAAGCAAAAAAACCCCCAACATACTACAGTCATTTTATATACTGCTATTGCCATGTTCCCATGTTAATTTGGAGGGGTTTTTAGTGCTATCCTGGCTTTCCTACCAATTTATTTTTGAAAAACCGAGCAAGACACTCTGAAAGAGCAAAAGGGAAGCTCTGGACATCTTCCCTTGAGTGGAGTCCCCTGAAAAATTTCTCAGCCCTGCAGATTTCTAAAAGGCAAGAAGCCAGAGTGAAACCGTCGGGAAGAGCGTGGAGTAACAGGAAAGGCTCCGTAAACTGATTTTGTACTCAAAATTCTGATTGAGGGTGTTGCTAAGTGCAAACAGAAATATTTCTCTGTCGGGTGCCAAACAAGCGGAAGACTGGGAGTTTCTTTTCACCGCTCGGAACTCTGAACAAGGCGGTGGGAGGGGACTCAGCACAGCCTGGCAGGGCCTGGGTCCCTCACAGGGCTGGGTTTAACCCCTTTGGGTTTCTCCAGGGGGGTGCAAAACCAGCCCCAAAGCAGCCCCAAAGCAGCCCCAAAATAGCCCCAAAGCAGCCCCAAAGCAGCCCCAAAACAGCCCCAAAGCGGCCCCAAACCAGCCCCAAAACAGCCCCAAATCAGCCCAAAACCATTTCAAAAACCAGCCCCAAACCAGCCAAAAACCAGCCCCAAAATCAGCCCAAAAACCAGCTCAAAATCAGCCCAAAATCAGCTCAAAATCAGCTCAAAACCAGCCCAAAACCAGCCCAAAATCAGCCCCAAAACCAGCCCCAAACCAGCCCCAAACCAGCCCCAAACCAGCCCCAAAGCAGCAGCCTCATCACTGGAACCCACTTTATTCAAGTACCAGGCCCAGGACACCGTGAGGTGCTGGGCAAGGCCTTCTGCCTTCTGAAAGCCACTGGGATACGAACTGGAAATTAAAATAAAACATAAATTCACGTGGTGAGGATTCCATGGGAAGGTTTTCACGGCGGCGTCGGGCCGAGGATGTTTCTCATGGGCCCTGATGATTTCACTTAATGAAGACAATTATGTGAAAAAGTTTTTGTGTGATTATAGGATGAAAAAAATCCGTGGAGTCATTAAAAAAACCCATTTCAGAACAAGCCATATAAGGCACAGAGAATTCTGCCCCGCTGACACGGGCCAGGCTGGGGACCAGCACTTAAAGGAAAAGGGCCCTTGGAACAGCAGCAGCTCCTTCCCTTTGGAATTCCCTGACCCAGCTTTGGCACTGATCCTGTCGCTGCTCCTTTCCTGAGTATTTTTATTGTGTGTTCTAAGATCTGTTATGGCTTTGAACAGGTTTTTGAGGCCCCTGAGGCTGGCAGGTGTGTGTGTGTGTGTGTGTGTGTGTACACATACACATACACATTTAATATTTATTATTATTATATATTAAATATATTTATTTTTTATTTTTATATATTTTATATGTATATATTTTTATATATATATATATTTATATATTTATATATACACACCAGGCTGTAGTCTCCCCTTACACCCTGCCTATACAAATGAGATCATATTTAAGCCATGTGCTCAAAACCCCTTGCCAATAGGTGCTGGATGTCTCTGGTTGCCCCTCACAGCTGCACCTGGAAGGAGCAGGCACTGCTGGAGGCTCTGCTCTTGGAAAGGGGGCTGGAAAACGCATTTATTCAGGATAGCAGGTTGCTCTGGGTGGTGGGTTTGCACTTAGACAGCCCTGGAAGGGGCACTGATTCCAAGTGGGAACTTTGAAAAGTTATTGATGGCAAGGGTGACTTTTTAAATATTAAACTATTTAGCATTAAAGCTTCCTGGGTTTTATTTTTGACCTTGTTAACATTATGAGGACTTGGGTACAGACTGTGGCCAGGAGATCTCGTGCTCCTCTGCTGAGGAAAGGCTCTGAACGTGGGTTTGTCTGAAGAATGTTCTTAAAATGCTGCTGTCCTCGCAGAGCCATGCTGGTTTTGGCCTGGAAAACTGGCTTTGTGGGAGACAGTTGGCCTTCCTGCTGGAATGTGTGGCTGGGAGGTTGAATTGTGGAGAACAGCTGTGAGAGCTCCATCAGTAGCTGAAGAAGGTGGTGGGTGAATTATGGGGAATGTGTGGTGAGGAGGATTCTGGGCTTGGGAGAACCTGGCTGAGCCCAGCTCTGAGTGCAGGGAACAGGGAGCATGGAAGAGTTGGGATCTGTAGGACTGTGGTCAAAGGAGGGGGTGTTTAACATCTGTGATGTCCTGGAATCCCGGAATGGTTTGGGTTGGGAGGCACCTTAAAGCCCATCCAGTCCCACCCCTGCCATGGACAGGGACACCTCCCACTGTCCCAGGCTGCTCCAAGCCCCGTCCAACCTGGCCTTGGGCACTCCCAGGGATCCAGGGGCAGCCACAGCTGCTCTGGGCACCCTGTGCCAGGGCCTCCCCACCCTCCCAGGGAACAATTCCTTCCCAATATCCCATCTAGCCCTGCCCTCTGGCAGTGGGAAGCCATTCCCTGTGTCCTGTCCCTCCATCCCTTGTCCAAAGCCCCTCTCCAGCTCTCCTGGAGCCCCTTTAGGCTCTGGAAGGGGCTCTAAGTTCTACCCGGAGCCTTCTCCTGTCCAGGCTGGACACCCCCAGCTGTGGCAGCCTTTCCTCACGGGGAGGTGTCCATCCCTCCGCTGGGCTCTGGCCGGATGAAGGGACACACACACGGAGTTATGGTCAGCAGGAAGGTTGCTCCTCTTGCTCTGCTCATTTCCCCTCTTCCAGCCATGCCGTGGCTGCTCCTCCAGCCTCTCCGCAGCTTTGTCCCTTGCTCAGAGCATGGACCAGCAAATGGAATCGACAGCCAGGGGCAGGGGTTTGCATCGATCCCCACAAGGTGACAGATTGTGCCAGGGGCTACTGCCAGGGCAAGGCTGGAAATAAAACCTGGCAAGTTCCTTACCCACTGTGGATCCTACAGGAATCTTAGATAAATATGTTGATATTAAATAAGTCTTTACCAAGCTTTAAATGCAAAAACCTGCTCATGCAGAGCTGTGGCCAAACCCCATTTTTGGTTATAATCCATGAGTCAATTCACTATTGTCAGTCTATGGATTGGACACAACTTGCCAAAAATAACTATCAAAGCAGGTCACCGTGAGAGACGAGTTTTTCCAGAGGCTGTGCTGATGCTCTTGTGCTGTTCTGTGTTCATTGTGTGAATTAATAGACTGGAGTTCATCACAATTCGGGGCTAATTAAGCTGTCTTTTCACTGCACTCTTAAATACTTTCCCACCTGAGCCAGCTCGTGGCTTTTACCCTGAGCTGGTGACCACAGCTTCACAAACACCCACTTTTAACAAACTGAGCACTTGCTGGGTCCGTGGGCTGTGTTCGGATCAGTTGAGTGGAAAAAGCAATTTAGCTCTGTATTTGCTGTCTGCTGCTCTGGCGTGCTGCAGCCAGGCTGACCTCCCCAAAACCCCCGGTTTGTTTAAAGCTGATCGATAATTTGGGATTAACCAGCACGCTGATCTTTGTGTGCTGAGCTAGGTACAATTTAAATGTGTGTTTTCCACCAACTTTCGACAGAAACTTGCAATGGAAAGAGCAGTGTTTGCATGGCAGCGCTCAAGCTTTACTCTGCCAGTGCCATTTCCCCTTTGTCATCATTCCCTAGGGGAAATTCGGAATAAACACCAGTTTACAGGTGTGCAGTTAACAAAGGACACAGACCAGTTTACCAGTGCACACCCCCAGTAACACACACCAAATTCCCCAAATCCCATTGCTTGCTGTGAGTCTAACACTGACTGAAATAAAAATTATGTGAAGTAGTTTAAGCTGCAGCGTTTCATAAATATGTCAGAGCCAAATCTCGTGAACCAAATGTATTCAGTGATCCTGGTTTTCATCAGTGCCAGTTTAGCATAATGTCACAATTTACAGCAAGAGACGAGAGATTTTGGGTTGTTGGGGGGTTTTTTGGTTGTTTTTTTTATGCAACAGCTCAAAAACTGTGTGGAGTTACTGCCACAGAAATAATGGGGGAATTTAAACAGCTCCTGCGAACATCTTGGATTTGAAAATTGAGACCAAAGGGAAGTTTATTTATTATAGTGACTTTGTACAGGAAATTTCTTGTATCTCTTATAAAATTCAGCAAGGTTTGTTGCAAGGCTTAGCAATGAGGATCCCTCCTCCCGTGCATGTGTGTGTTTGAGAACGGGTTGGGAATAAGAACTGAAGTTCCTTGCAGCCTGACCCAGTCAGACAGGTGAGTTCCTGCTCTTGCAGGCTTCAGTAGCACATTCATGGCCCAGTGCAGGGTTCTCAGTGAGGTAAAACCTCGTCCCTGGCTGCTCCATCAATGTAACAAACAGGAATGGCTCATTCCAGGTGAGAAACACTTTTCACACACAGAAATACTTTTGGATACAGATCTCCCAAATGTTCATCTCAGTAAGCAATGAGGGAAGAAAATGGTTGTGTTGTCCTCACGCCTGATGCATGGGAAAAGAAACAAAAAGTCACCCCCTCTCAGGCACTTTTACACAACACATTTTAAATCTCAGGTTCCGTTCAGAAAGGTCTTTGAAAGAAAGAGTGAACTCATTGCTCTGTACCAGAGGAGCCACCAGCTTGCTGAGGAAAATTGTATCAACATTTGGTTTTGGCCTGGAAAACTGGCTTTGTGGGAGACAGTTGTGTGTTCTGAAGTAGATTTGTCACAGATGGAAGGAAACAAAGCAGTGAGATATTTCCATGCTCTATGAATTCATGGACCCACCGTGTGTGGGATTTCAGGGGAGGGGAGCACACAGAGCAGCCCCTCTGCCCCAGAAACAGGCAGGTCCCCCCAGCACAGGAGGAGTTTCCTGGGGCTGAAGGTACCTGAGTTCTTCTTTCCAGCTGTTGGCAACAGCAGCATCCGAGGGGAGCAATGCACAATTCCATCTGCTCAGTTACAGTTCCATTTATCTGTGTGGATGCCAAACTCCTTTTGGAAGGAGTAAATGTATTATTTAAACATACACAGTGCCACTCGCTCCCACAGAGCAAAGGAAAGATGTGAATATCCTGTGCACTCTCTGGAGTGATCTGGAATCACTGCAGTGCTGTGTGTGAGTGCCTTGGGCAGCAGGGCAGCCCACAGCATTCCCCAGGCTGCCACACAAGGCTGCCTTTTGTCTCGCCTTTGAGTCACCCATTGATTTCCAGCAGGGAATCAACCTCCTGAAACGGCCCCACAGAGGGAATTCTGCGTTCTGGGGTGCACAGCTCAACCTGGGCAGAGGCAACGCAAAGGACTTGGGTTAAGCAGTGGGACTGATGTGTGGGAAGGTGGAATTGGTGTTCCTCAGGAATGGCCAATGTGAGGACTTGGTCTGACAGAACCACACTCCAGGGAACTTTCTGAGGGGGGTTCTGCCCTCTGAGGGCCCTGCCCCAGGTTTGGAGCACACAGAAGTTGTGGACTTAAAAATATTACAAAGAATCACAGAATAGAATCACAGACTGGTTTGGGCTGGAAGGGACCTTAAACACACCAACAACTTCAAGAATGACAGAAAACAACATTCCAAATTGTATCATGCCTTAGATTACAACATTCTAGGCTTATGTTTATTGACCATGTTTATTTTTATTTAGAAAATAATTTACTTGCTGTGTTTGACTGAGCCAAATGAGCATTAATTTCTCTTTTCTCTGCGCAGGAGCTGCTTCAATGGCATCTGGTCAATGTGCAGTGAGGAGGCTGCACTGACTGCTGCTCTTATTGGAAGCAATTAATTTAGTAAATTTATTAAATTTTCATTCCTCATCAGTTTCCAGGCAACATTCCCTGTTTGTCCATTTTTCCTCAGATTCTGTGGGTAACTTTCATAAAAAGGGAATTCCCTAAACTTGTTTTGTTTGGTGCTTGCTGCACGTACAGGTCCTGCAAGCAAAGAGCTTTTCAAGACACAGAACCATTTGCTTTTTGATGTGATCCATTTCCCCACTCTCCAGAATCATGGAATCATGGAATCCCAGAATGGTTTGAGTTGGAAGGGACCCTAAAGCTCATCTCATTCCTACCCCTGCCATGGGCAGGGACACCTTCCACTGTCCCAGGCTGCTCCAAGCCCCGTCCAACCTGGCCTTGGACATTTCCAGGGATCCAGGGGCAGCCACAGCTTCTCTGGGCACCCTGTGCCAGGGCCTCCCCACCCTCCCAGGGAACAATTCCTTCCCAATATCCCATCCAGCCCTGCCCTTTGGCAGTGGGAAGCCATTCCCTGTGTCCTGTCCCTCCATCCCTCGTCCCCAGTCCCTCTCCAGCTCTCCTGGAGCCCCTTTAGGCCCTGGAAGGGGCTCTGAGCTCTCCCTGGACCCTCCTCTCCAGGTGAGCACCCCCAGCTCTCCCAGCCTGGCTCTGGAGCAGAGGGGCTCCAGCCCTGGGCTGAGTTGATCCCAGAGCTCCAGCAGGGAATGCTGCTCCTGCTCTGCTCTCAGACAGCTCTGGAGCTCTGCAGGAGAAACTCCTGAGCCCAGACTGAGCTGAACCCGTCTGTGCCGACCTCTGGGACCAAACAGCTCCTGTGGGCCCCGAGTGGGTTTGTGTGGCAGACCCTGGGCAGGCGGTGCTCCGGGGATGTCACCGGGGTGTGGTGACGCTGGGATCGGGGCTGCTCGGGCCTGGCAGAGCAAAGCCAGCTGTGGACAGGCTCCGTGTGGGCAATTCCACGTGGATAACGTGCTCCAAAGTGCTCCCGTGCCACCACTCAGCGCTGTCCACAGCCCTGCAAAATGTCCTTTTATCTTCCTGACTCCTTCTCTCGGCCCTCATGAATGAGGCACTCTCCCTGCTCCCCTCAATGAAGGCTTTGTCTTGCTCTTCGACATTCAGCACAAAGTTTTGGATGATCAGAATGAAAAATGCTGAGTTTTCTCCTCAGGCTGCCAGAGCAGGAATATTGCTGACTGGGGATGGAGCTGAGATGTGGAAAGCACTGGGATAAAGCCACTGGATTTTTCCTCCATGAGTGTCCCACCAAGAACACTTCACAAATGTTATCTATAATGATTATATATAATCTTTATATATTTATAATGGTTATTTGTAATCAAGAACACTTCACAAATGTTATCTATAATGATTATTTATAATCTTTATGAAGATGATTCTGATATTTTGTGTAAGACTTGAGGACTTTTCAGCGTCCTTTTGGATGCTCGAGTCTGCTGCACTGCACATGAAGTGCATTTAACTGCTCAGCTCTGTCCCTGGTGGTTCAGAAAAACTCAGGCAGAGAAACACTTACTCAAGGGGCTCCTCAGATGGGATTTTCCTCTAAATTTGTCTCCAAAGCATTTCCTGATCATAAGATAAATAACATGGGTGACTGTTTCCAGTCTACACTGATGTGCTGAGATGTTTCATGTCCTGTGAACATGAGCCCTAGAGATAACAAACACAGTGATAAGAGGCACTTTTTAAAAAAACTTTCAGTCTGGGGGGAAAAAAAAGAAGCTTTTGATGATAAAAAATTGGAATGAAAACTCACTTATAAATTCACTACAGGAAGGGTCACTGTAAGAAGGAATAAGGGCTGTCTCAGCAATGGCTCTGTGTGTCTGATGTATTTTTATAAGGTGAGGGAACTGTTTGTAGCAGAATACAAAGATTTTTTTTTTTCCATGGAAAAGAGGAGGGAAGCACTGGGGACACCAGAGGCACCCTCAGCACAGCAGGTGCCGGGATCCCTAAATGATGAGAACATGGGAACAGGTGGAAAAACAGAGTTTGGGCAGTGGCTGGCTGGAAACAGATTATTGGATGGCTGAAATATGGGAGAAAAATCTCAAAAGAGGGAGGACAGGGGACAAGAGGAGCTTTAGACCTGTGGAAACTTCTCCTGTTTCCCGATTACCTCCAGCCTAATTGCAGAATGAATCATTTCTTCCATGCCTCTGCCCTGCCCAGATGTTGCTGCAGATGGCACAGTCTCTGCCAAAGAGAGCTCAGAAATGCACAGCAGGACTGGGACCAACTTGGTTCGACATCCAGGGACACAAATAAAAGAATGTTGAGCTTCTCTTTTCTTCCCACACCTTCTCCCCTCAGCTGGAATTCAGGGCTCTCCAAAAGAAAAGTGTTCTCACCCATCAGCCCAGCCCCTCACAGTGACTGAACAGGGAAAAAGGATCATCTGCACTACCAGAGATCTAGGAAATATTTTCTAAATTGTATCACAGCAGAACAAAAAGCTTCCTTGAGCTGTAGGGTCTAGGAGAAAGGGGGTTATATATGGCATTAATTTTCTATTCTCTAATTGAAACCATTGTCTGACTTTGCCACAGCCGTGGTTTTCCAACGGTTGGGAGTAATTTGCCCAGATTAATGCTCTCTGTTCAATCCATTTAATGTGACTTAATTTCATAACACTACAGGCTTTATCAGTAGTCAAAGTAACCCCTGCAAAACCCCAGCAGGCAAAAATGCCTGTCGAGTTTAGCTGTTGAGGCTGGATGGTGCTGCTTGGTGAAAAATGAAGGAATTGTTTGGAGGGAAAGGACCATCAGAAAACCACTGGGCCTGCCCGGATTCTTTGTCTTTCATCAGATTTGTTCCTGGGTCACAGCTCGGCTTCATCTTCACGTTCACCACAATGCAGGGTTTGTGTCTGTGGCAATTTGGGAGCTCTGTCAGACTCCCCCAAGCCTGCACTGCACAGACCATAAATCAGCGACCCGGCAAAGATCCTCGCTCGTTCTTTATCGGGTTGGATTTGGGATATCACCTACTGCAAAGATAAGGGCTCAGATATTTTCATTTCAGCTGCATTTTCAAAGCACACGATCATAAAAGCCGCTGTGCTGGTTGGGTTTTGCCTCCTCTGCTCGTTCTCATCAGGGTTTCTCTCCACAGCACATTTAGGAACATTCACTGGGATATCTTTTCTCCCTGAGATGTTGGAGCAGCCCAGTTCTGCCCCAGAACCACCAGCCAGAGCTCTCAGTCAGTCCCTGTCCTGCCTTTGACACCCAATCTGCTCACCCTGAATGCTGAAGTAACCTCTGGTTTGGTTTAATGTTACCTCACATGGCTTCAAAACTGTCTTGGCCCCTTTTTTCCTGAGGCTCATAGTAGGAAGCACCATTCGATGCCTTAATTCAGGTTTTTGGAATTGTGAATGTTGAACGTGTTAGTAGCGTAAACGACTTCCAGAAATACCATTTTGCAGCCAAAATCCGCTATTCTGCCTTGTCTCCCCTCCAAAAAATCACCCCAAAGTAGTCGTAAAGCAACTGCTGACAGCATTTCCAGGTTTTCACCCAGTTTTGGTGGTCGTTGCTTAGGTTTGATGGCTTTGCCAGGAGTTTCTGACTTAGATGTTGCTGTGATTGAGGGCCTGTGGTTCAGTGATCACTGCATCCCACCTGGGATTCACACTCCGTGTTTGGCAGTTTTGGGGGTTGCTGGAGTAAACAATGAACTCCTGAAAGACACAACTCTGGAACTCGAACCCTGAAGAAAGGTTTGTAATCATCTTCCCTCACTGTCCAGGGTTCATCTCTCTGTGATCTGGTTCAGGGCGTGGTTTTGACGGTGTCACTCCAGGCACTCAGACTTGGCAGGAAATGCTGAGTTGTTGGAGAAAGCCATGAGGAAACACATCCCCATGGGCAGAGAGTGATGGGATAACTGGAATGGTTTTACACTAAAGGAGTAGAGGGTTAGGTGGGATATTGGGATGGAATCCTTCCCTGTGAGGGTGGGGAGGCCCTGGCACAGGGTGCCCAGAGCAGCTGTGGCTGCCCCATCCCTGGAAGTTCTTTAAGGCCAGGCTGGACAGGGCTTGGAACAACCTGGGATAGTGGAAGGTGTCCCTGCCCGTGGCAGGGCTGGGACTGGATGAGCTTTAGGGTCCCTTCCAACCCAAACCATTCCGGGATTCCCTGATTTCTGTGGTTCCATACGTTGCAGAGCCAGGTAAGAGTGAGAGCACAAACACACGAGCCTGAAATGGGGCTGGGTAGCACCTCAGGGGTTTGTGGTGGTTACTCACCCACAGGGACACACAGAAAGCTTTGAAATTGTAAAAATCTCCATGGTTTTGAAGGACAACTCGAGGAATTGGCATCTCAGGCCAGAAGAGCCTTTCCTGTCTCCCAATATTGCCCTTCCTCCCTCAGCAGCCACATCCCAATAACTCGATGCACACCACGGTTTATCCGATCCCCTTTGGGTCAGGGAGCACAAAGCACTCAGAACTGACCCTTGATGGAGCCTGGGGTGAGTTTTTCCTTGGGTAAGGGCTGTGGCAAACACGTTCCTCTTTGTGACCAGGATTTCTCCTGCCCACCCACCGAGAATGACCCGGCCAGAAGGTGCTTGGGAAAGGGGAGGCTGAGACCACCCAGCAGTGGCTGCAGCAGCCTCGGGTCAGCCTGGGTGGCCCATTCGATCCTCCCCAGCTTCTCTTTTGCCCTTTCTGATCCTTCCCAGTATGGACCAGTGCATGTTTGTGGTCCTGCAGGGAAGGGAGAGCCCTGGGGAGGGCAGGTGGGGCTGGACCGTCCCTGTCTCATCAGGGACAAACATGGAAGGAGGGGGAAGGAAGAACCTCGGATGGAATATGAGGTGGATTTCTGTGCAGGAGCAGCTTTTTGGAGAGGGTGTGGATGCAGTGGGTTTGAGTTCACTCAGCCCAACCCGCTGGTGATGATTTCCTTATGCTCATTATTTCTTAAGGAGAAGAAAAGGGTTTCTATTACAAGAAGACCAAAATGTTTATGGTAAATTTCCTAAGCACCAAAGATGGTGTGAGCAAGAAACCTATTAAAAAAACCCCACACCATGTAAAACATCAAAACCCCACCAACCTCAAATCAAACACAGAGGAAGAGATGCAGAGCCTCATCTACAACTGACAGCAAATCCAAAATGCATTGTCTGATAGAGCCCTGGGACGTCCACCAGAACACTCACCCCTGTCAGAAAATCTCCTTTATTTTCTCTTTAGTCTGTGTGTTATTTAGAGCTTGTTTAATGTATCTCCTCTCTGCGCTAACTTGTGATTTTTATGGCACAGATTTTTCACAAAATCCGGCGCAGTGACCCTGTGGGATGGGCAGCCTGGTGGAAGGAATACTTACAGAGAGTAAATTTAGGAATATTTACAGAGGGTGAGTGGACAACTCCCAGGTCAGTGCAGTGTGACACAAACCCTCCGAGGTCTTCACTTCTTCCTCCACAGCTTCGTGTCAGCACCAAAAGGAAACGCTGCTTTGTGGTGACAAACACCGAGAATCTCCTGACACTGAGATGATGTTAGAACTTACTGTGCCTTGTCTCTTCGAGATAAAGGCTGAAGTAACTTGGCTCCCACCTGGAAGTGTGTATTTTTAATTTAATTACGTTTTTCAGACTGTATTTCTGATTTAATTAAGGAGATGTCTGTCTGGCACTCGTCCTGCTGACAGCCATTAAAAACGGAAAGAAGAGAATCTCTCTGCAGAGGAGATCCCCCGTTGGACAAGCACAGGGATCTAAGATGGGACACCTGCTTTAGGATGGAGCCTTTAGGGTACCCTGAGGAGATGAGGTGCAGCTGGCAGCCTGCAGAGCCCCACAAGGAGCAGCTTTTGAGTGGGGAGATGGGGAAAAACACCCGAGACATCCTCAAACCCCACCACCTGAGGTCCCTTCCTGCCCGCAGAGCTCTGGCATCCCTCAGTCACAGCCCCACCGCTGCTCTTGGAGACTTGGAATTCCCTCTTTCTTCGCTTCCTTACCCTTCCCAGCATCTCCCCCTGGATCCCAGACTGGGGGTCCTGAGCCAGCGCTTCCTCCTGGCTTCCCATCTGGTTTCTCAAAGGCATCTCCAGACCCTGGGCATCTTCTCTTGGAATTGCTTAAAATCCACCCCAGGCTTTCCCCTCCTCTTCTGAATTCTCACTCAGGTCCATCTTTTTCTCTGTGTCTCTGCACAGCCCTGGGAGCGGGAGATGCTGCCTGGGGTCTCTGCAGGGCAGCTCCTCGGCCTCACAGATTTCTTCTCCCATTTCATTTCCCCTCACCCTCCCTTCCTCCTTTTCCCTCTTTTCTTCACTTCCCACCTGCTTTTTTTCTCCTCTTCCCTTCCTATCCCCACCTGATTTCTTACTTCTGTCCTTGCTCATTTCCCCATCTCACCCTCATTTTTCCTGCCATCCTTTCTTTTCTCTCCTTTCCCCTCACACTTGAGCCCAGTTTCTCCTGCTCCCTCTTCCTCCTCACCTTAAAAATTCACCTTCCCTTGTCCCATCACTCTTCTTCTTCTCTTCCTCCCTCCTCTTTCCTCCCTTTCTGCCACCCCTCCCTTTAAGTACCAAGTCAGATGAGCACCAGCTAAATCCTGCCCCAAAACACCCGAGACATCCTCAAACCCCACCTGGGTGCTCCCAAAACAACTCTGAAACAGCAAGGCCAGGCTGGGTGGGCAGATTTGGTCGTTCTGCAGGGTGAGCCTCTGAGGACCAATTTGGAAGAGAAGCAACGTGACCTGAATTGTTCATTTCGGTGACATTTTTCCAAGGAAGTGTGTAAACATAGAATGGGCAGCAAACAGGAAAGGAAAGAGCAAGGAGTGTTTGAGAGGAGAAACACTAAGTGCCATCAGCATTTGCACTGTTGAAAGCTGAAGGAATCATGGAATCCCAGAATGGTGTGTGTGGGAAGGGACCCTAAAGCTCATCCAGTTCCACCCCTGCCGTGGGCAGGGACACCTTCCACTGTGCCAGGTTGCTCCAAGCTCTGTCCAACCTGGCCTTGGACGCTTCTGGTTGGTAGCTTCAGTCTTTTATTAACACGATTTTCTGCACGAGGCACATCAGGGATGCCCTTGGGATCAGCGCTGCTGATTGCTGGGGGTGCCTCTCACCGAAATTTCTCCTGGTTTAGGTACACGTGGGTGACTGGGAAGGAGCCTCTAACTGTGAATTTGTCTGCTCAGGGTTATCCACCCTTTCCCCCCGTGGCAGAGACGCCGTTCGGGCACAGTTCGGGGCTGTGTGAGGTGTGGCAGTGTCGGAAGGTGCAAAATCCGAGTTTTTGGGCAACTTCGAAGTTGGGCGCTGGGAGCCCCGGCCCGGGCCCTGCGCGCCCTCCGGTGGCCGGAGCCGGCACTGCAGCCCCCGCCCG
>VZTA01004790.1:0-36086 GCA_013398855.1 Mohoua ochrocephala
CTGGCAGGGTTCAGTGGGAGCCAAAAGCTCGCGGCTGCACCCACCCTGAAACCGCAAAGCCAGGGCACAGCGTCCGGGCTCTCACATCGCAGCCGAGTTCATCTCCAGTCACCTCGGCTGACCTTGGGCAGCCTCCCAGGACTGGGTATTGGAGATACCCCAGCCAGAGGGGCCCATGCAGCCCCATCCCATGGCACGATTCCCACACCCCTCGGCCGGGCTCTCCCAGTGACCTTGGAGGGCTGCACCCAGCTCCACGGGATGCTCGCTGCATCCGGAGCACCTCGTGTCCCCCAACTGCAGCCCAGGCCACACTTGCCTCTTCCCACCACCCCTCCTTGCCCCTGCCCTGTTCCACAGACCGGCTCTACCCCACTGCCCTCCCCGTGCCCCGACATTCCCACCGACCCCTCTGCAGCCCTGGGCGTGCCCCCACCACCGCAGGCACCCCTGACCCCTCCCCAGCCCCAGCGCTGCCTTTGGCAGCTGCAGACCCCGAGCCGAAACCCACCAGGGAGCTGTGGCCTGGGGCAGCCCCTCTTCCACGAATTCTCCGTGCCCGCAGACCGGCTGTGAGTCCCTGGCCGGGGCAGCCCCCCGTGTTCTCCACCTGCCCCGAGAGCAGCTTCCTGCCCAAGCAGGGTCGTTTGTGGGCACCAGGGGCAGACGGCTTTGCAGGGGGAGGCGGAGGAGCCGGGGGGCTGCCGTGGCCGGCCGTAGTGGCACCCACACGCCCGCAGGCACCCAACAACCCCAGCCTGGCTATAAAAGGAAGAGTCTTTTTTTTCCCGGCTCCGCCAGCGCCGCGTCCCCGGCCGAGCTCTGCAGCCGCTGCCCCGCAGGGGCCTTTCCAAGTTTTCCCATCCAGCGCTGCCCCCCCAGCCGGCTTCTCCCGGCTCATCCATCCCCGGCAAACCCACTGCAGCAGCTGCTGAGTGGCTTATAAAATACCAAGAGGCCCAGCAAGGAGGAGGGAGGTGGGTGCAAGGGGATCGCTGGCGCAGGATGCCTGGAGGAGCACCCCGGCTCCCGTCCTGCCGCCCCTTCGCCCTCGGCATTGCCCGTGTCGGGGCTGTGGGCGCATGGCCCTGGTGCACCCGGCCATGGTGGTCAGCACTTCCCTCCGTATGAGTCCAAAATGCGATGCCGAGGCGCTCAGGAGTTGGGTTTCCCTTCCCACCCCATCCCACAGGCGTGGGGTGTCCCCACTTTGCGTGGCCGAGGCCACCTCGGCTCCCTGGAGAGGGAGTGACCGGCCCCGGTGCAGAGGGACACCCGCAGGCAGAAGGGCCGGGTGCTGCCCGCAGAGCCGAGCACTCACCACCCAGGACCCCTCTGCCGCCGGGACCTGCCGGGGGGGCCCCATTGCCCCCCCAGCCACACAGAGAGTTGCTGCTGCCCCCCACTCCTCCGCCTCCACCCGGGCTGGTCCCAAGCACGGGGGGCTGCGGTGACCCCGCACCCCAGGGTGTCCCCTCCCTGCCCACGCCGAGCCGCTGCCGGAGCCCAGCAGCAGCAGCAGCAGCGGCAGCAGCAGCATCCCCGGCCCCGGCGGGCTCACCACCGGCCGGGCTCGCTGAAGGTTAAACGTGGGCGGCGGGGAAAGCCCCGCTGCCCCCCGCAGATCCCGCACCTCCCGCCCGCAAGGCCACTCACGGTCCTGGAGGTGATACCGGCCGCAGCAGGCAGGGCTGGCGGCAGCGGGCTGCGGTGACACCCGGCACGAGCACGCTGCTTCCCCGCTCGCCTTGACTTTGCCACAGGACTCCTCCGGCTCGTCCGCAGGAGCTTGCAGCATCCTCCGGTTCAGCGGGAGAAGTTCCTCGCCAGGGAGGGAGGGAGGAGGGAGGGATTTAAGGCAGACCCTGGGATGCAACATCTCCGGGTGCAGTTGAAGACCCCTCGCTCTCTTGGCACCCTGAAGCTCCCTCCTCGCTCGCCCCATCCCCGGCTCGGTGTCCCGGCACATGTGCCCAGTTCTGGGGACGCTGCGTGGGTGATCTCCGCTGAGAAACCCTCTCCCTCCCGGACCGAGGCAGCCAGGGCTGCCATCGGCACGCAGACAGCCGGACAGCTCTGCCACCTGCCCCACGTCCCCCAGGTGCCCGGCGGGGGTCCCAGAGCCATGTCGTGAGGGGGGCCGGCACACACTGCCGGGCCCAGCAGCAGCCCAGGGCAGCTCGAGGGCAAAGCAGAGTTCATGGAGTGTACAGAAGGGTAAAACCTGTCACCACTTCAGCCACAGAAGATCCCCATGGCCAGGGGGACCCCGTGGGGATGGGGATCCCTGGGTTGCCCCAGGCCACTCGCTTGGGGTGTCCCCAACACCCATGGGACGGTTGTTCCAGCATCCCCAGCCGTCAAGTCCGGGGGTACAGGGCTGCTCTACCCACCCGGAGCCCCGCCGGTCCTACCTGCGAAGAGCTGGCGGGGCGTGGGGGACCCCCTGTCCGGGGCAGGATGCTGGGAGACACCTTAGTGTGGTTCCCAAAGGGAAAAGCCAGGACAAGCAGCGTGGCATCCCTCCCGCGGCGGTCTCGGCGGCTCCCTGCCTGCCACGACACCCTCCCCACCCCGGGTGCGCTCTGTTTGCCTGCTATTTTTGGCAGCCTCCTAAGAGCTCCTCTCAGGCTATTAATAATGAGAGTGAGAAATTCGTTTGGCCTCTCCTATATAAGGAAAGGTAGAGGCTTAGAGGCAGCTAAATATACTGGCGCGTGCGGGAGCGAGCGGGGAGCCTTTGGCACCGCGCGTGGAAAAGAGATTGTTTGAACAATGGAAAGACGGACTCACTCGGCGCATGGGGCCCCGCGGGGACGGACGGGCGGACGGAGGGATGGACGGAGGGTGACGATGCCCGCGGGCCTCCACCGCAGCACCCGCACCGCCCCCGATGCCCCTCGGGGCTCTGCCTCAGCGGGAGGAGCGGCGGGAGAGGGGAGGCAGGAGCAGGGATGCTCCGCAAACTCCTGTCCCGAGCCAGCCACGCTCACCCCAAAATGCCTGTAACAACCCCCACGGGGCCAGCAGCGACCCGGGGAGTGACGCTGGGTCTGTGCCCGGTCAGGAGGGTGGTGCGGGGTGCTGGTGGCGGGGAGCAGGTGGGCTGCGGTGACCAGTTCCCACTGGGACACGGCCAGCACAGGGTCAGTCCTCCAGCTGAGCCCCCTGCAAATCCCGGCCTCTCTCAGGGCAGCGACCAACGCTCCTGCACGGCTCTGGAACAGCCCCAGGGCCAGGTCCCGCAGCCGGGGGCACTGCAGGGTGCCAGCGGTGCCACAGTGTGTCCCCAGCTCCCAAGGAGCCACCAGCACGCCTGCAGTGTGCCCACACCCTCGGCGCAGGGATGATTCAAGGAGCAGCACATCGTTACTGCAACTGTGTCCCCCCGTGGCTACGGGGGACCCCGGGCGAGGTGCAGGAGCTCCTGTCAGTGCCGAGGACAGGGAGAGCCCGGCTGGAAGAAGGAAAGCAGCAGCGATCCAGGGAATCCTAATGACAGGAAGGCGCTGGGGAGCAGCGCCAAATCCACACGGTCGGAGCAAGGACAGCACATGCAGCAGGACGAGTACAAAGAGAGGAAAAACCGTGCTCCCCTGGCTTCAGAAAGAGCCTTTTGTTTTTTTAACTCCTCCTAGCCCCGAGTGCTGCTTAGGGAGGCACAAGTGGTGTAGTTGCGACTCCAACCCCGATCTCCCCGGCTCCGTCACGGTCCGACAGGCGCCTGGTCTTGGCCTCGGCCGCGGTACCTGCGGCCAAATCCCTGCCCCCGCTTCCCCCAGGGACCGCGGGGCTTCCCCAGGCTGCTGAACCACCAAAACACCGGGACAGCCGCGGTGGGCAGAGACCTCGAGCTGCTTGCCTTGGCCACCGTCACAGCGGCCTCAGTTTCTTGAGCTGTGAAATTCCAGCAATAAAACCCATTTCACAGACCGCGAGCCTGGGGCTGCTCTGAGGCTCCAGCCCAGGCCCTGATCCCCTCCTGGGGATGTGACACAGACCAAAAGCTGCTGGAGGCAGGAGCAGCTCTTTGCCCTCAGGGCAGTGAGAAACCCTATCTCCTCTCTTCCGGTGCTGCCCCGGGGCTGGTGCAAGTTCTCCCCACCCGCCAAGCCGAGCCCGCAGCTGGGGAGCTCAGCAGATTTGGCTTTCTCTGTCCTTAGGTGACATTGAGGGAAGTGAACTCAGAGGGCTCCAGCCCACCCCATGGACCACGTGAGCTGTTCATGGACAGAAGGGCAGCTCTGAAGGTGAATCTCCTCCCCCCTCCGAAAAATCTGTGTCCCAAAGTGCCGTCGGGTCCCTCCTGGCTGCCGTGGTGCTAAAGTGTGTTCCCTACACAGCCAGCCCCAGCAAGAGCTGGGTGGCCACAGTCATCTCCTTCAAGGACTCCACTAATTAATACGTGTTCCGCTGCTGCACGAGGAGGTGCTGCTATCCAGGTGCGGGGCAGCTCGAGCCCTGACATTCCTGCTGTTCTCCTCTCCTGTGAAATCAAGTCTTTGGTGAGAACTGTCCCACAGCTGAAACTGGAGAAAGAGGCAATTGGGCAGCAGCAAAACATCTTCCCTGTTTATTTGAAAGAAACATTTTGTTTTTTAAAAAATGACTTTTAGTCTTGACCCAAGTAACACTGGAATCACCAAACATCATTAACCAAAGTACAGACGGGTTGGGCAGCCCCAGCTACGCAGCAGGATGAGGAAACGATTCAAGAGCAAACTATTTCAAAACTAGAATTTGCCTCAAACATCTTCACCGGCATTGGAATACGTTAAAGAAAACAAAACTGAGTGAAGGTGCTGGTTCATCTGACAGATGTCTCAGCCTTTAACTTCCACACGTGGGCAACTTGTAGCCAGTGTCTCTAATTGTGAAATCATAAAGCATAGCAATGCAGAAACCTTCCTGAGCAAGGTCACGCTCACGGCGCTCGGGTAACAAACCGGCAGTGAAATTAGTGACGCTGGGGGAGGAGGAGAGTGGGGAAAGGGATTCCAAAATCCCAGGGAGGCTCTGTGCACACACCTGGGGAGGGCTGTGCTCCTGGGGCACTACAGCAGACAGTCCACCCTTCTCCTACCTTGGGCCAGAAGCCTTCAGCCTGGTGGGGGGGGGGGGGTCTCCTCGCCTCCGCCAGCCCCACATGTCCTTGTGCCCCCCAAAGCTAGGGTGCAGAGCTGTCTGTCCCCATTCCTGAAGGCTTGGTGGCACTGAGGGTTAACACATGGAGGGGGAAGAGGCTGCATAGCTAGGGAATACTAATGGGAGCTAGGAATCTAACGGGTGTGCTGTCACAAACCTGCACTCAGTGACAGCAAGGGACTATGAGCCGCTGGGCACAGAGGGAAGGCCACAGCCCCCCCAAAGCCCAGCCTTGGGTTGAGGTGCAGCCCCTCAATACAGCACCCCCACCCGAAGGGCTGTGACCCCACGGTGAAACGCAGGGATGAAGGAAACAACCGCAGCTGAACAAAGGTGTTGGAGGTAACAGCTGCACGGATTTTAATTCCCTCTCCCGTAACAAGCAGCCAGCCTCACTGGAAAGCCCACCCTGTGTCTGCTGAGAGGGGCACTGACCCCTGCAGCAACCAATGCCCAATGGCTGAGCCCCCATCTGCTGCTGGGAGCCCTCCCTGAGATGCGCAGGAGCGAGGGGCTCAAAAAGCACAAGCACCAAGGACTAGAACCAGGGAGAGCCCAACAGCTCTCCTCTCCCAGCATGAAGTGCTCCCAGGTGCAGCCTCAGGACCACACCTGGTCAATCCCTGCAGCTCCAAACCCTCCTATTCCCAGAGTTTGTTCACTTGCATCCAAATGAAGGGACACGCAGAGGGTGGTGTCACCCAAGAGTTAAGTGTGTGGCCATGGGACAGCCTGCGCTGGGCTGTGCCCTCTGAGGAGCATCCCGGGGTCAGCCCCCCACCGTGTGTGGTCCTAGGCGGGTTTGGAGGGAAGGAGCCATGGGGAGAGCGGGTGCAGGAGCCTCCAGGAACTCCAGGAAGCCTGAGCCAAGCCCCAGCTGTGTGCCAGACAGCCCAGGCAGAGGGTGGCCCGTGCTGTGACGCCAGCAAATGCCGTGGCCTCAGCACTGGGAGAGCTGCAGGCTCCAGTGCTGGGCCTGAGGAACAGCTGATTGCCCAAAAAATAAACTCAGCAGCAGCCAGGACTACATTCAGTGAGGGAATGTCCCCTCACTTTCAATAGTGTTTAATCTTCATCTAGCTCAACACAAATCAGTAGTGCAGCAATATAAATACAACTGAGGAACTTAAAGCCTTTTGGCTTTCATAGCTCAAAAAGAAGAAGAAAAAAAAAGCCAATGAAACAAGTTTCCAGTTTTTAAATTAAACACAAAGAAAGGCAATGAACTGCCCACCCATCCCCAGAGGAGCAGTGGCATCCTTCATGCCAGCACGAGGCTGACTTCTGCCCGAGGACAGGGTGCAACTCATGACAGCAGCACAGTGAGATAAGGGAGTGGGAAGGGGAAAAGACTCCTGTGCCTGCCCTTGGGCTCGGGCAGCAGGGACACAGCGACACGCTGTGCCACGTGCTGCTGCCACTGCCCGCTGCCCTCGGGTACCCAGAGTTCCCTTTTCCACCACGAAAGGACGCCATGTGTGCTCTTCACACTGCGATAGGAGCACACAGGGCTCTGCAGCCACAACAGCACAAGGCCAGTGAGCTGCCAGCCCGACGGAGCAGCCGGCTGGGGACTGCAGAGACCAATCCCCATCGCCTGGGATGTGCAAATTTTAAGGGGAAAAAAACCCAAACCGAAAAACCACAGTACATAGTGTTCCATAACTGAGATATGGTTAACGTCCAGCCTCACGGACGGCCTGGTGACCAACAGAAGGTGCTGGGGCCACAGAACATGTCACAGCTTTGGAATGAAGCCAGACGTTGGACACAGGTACCAAAGATGGGTGTGTGCCCCCCCAGCTCTGGTACCCAGCAGGACTTTGCTGCAGGAGGGGGTCTCCCAGCCTGGGCAGTAACCACAGGTCAGCTTTTCACATGTGAACAGGCACCAAGTCCCCAACACTCCCCATGAGAGCGGCCTGACAGCAATTTAGAACAGCCACAAACCCCTCTCCTACCTGCAAAATGCCGGAGTGTGACCAGTGTGTATACATTCCCCCTCCTCTACACTCCAACAGCAGCCAAGTGCATGTGAAAGGACAAGTCTACATTAAAATAGTGCTTAAACCATTAGGGAAGGTGGGAGTAAAGGAGAAGAAAGTTGTTGGACAGCACAAGTAGCCTGTGGTAGGCTACAGGAGCCTGAAGGGAGCTCAGAGCACAGCTCAAGGACTTGATCTTCCTTCTCCGAGGAGCTCCAAGGCAAGTGAGCTGGCAGTCCACAGGTGCTCCCTCCACTGCAGTCTGAGGTGGCTTAGGAGGCTCCTGCACATTCACAGTTGCTCCAACTGGTTCCGTCCTGACCTCTCCAGATGCCAGCTCTGTCCTCTTCTGACTCTTCTCCTGGGGTTCACAGTTGCCTCCTCCACCCTTTGATTTCCCTTGAAGTTCAAATTCAAGTACAACCAGTTTTAACCAAATGAAAAGAAACCCACAAAACCAAAGTTATTTTCTGTGAAACAAGTTAGCAGCGTTGTCCTAGTCAAAGTGGCCTCCAAAGGCCCCGGTAGGACAGGGACGGGAGTGGCCTTCCCTGCTGAGCTCCAGCCAAGGCTGCCTGAGGGGAGCTATAGGATTTCCTCCCTCTGGTTCTTGGGTTTGAGTGTCACTTGTCCGTTGCGCAAGGAGCCGTTCTGGCTGCGGAGCAGTTTCCCTTTTTCCCGGTCAGGCCACGTGAAGATGGCTTCATCACTGTCCAGCTCGGACTCCGAGTGCATCAGGCTCGTGTTGAGGACCTGGGCTTTCTGTCTGCCACCTTGAAGGAGAAACATTCCCAGGTCAGAAATGCTTTCAACACCAGTGAACCACCTCACCTTATTCCATCCCGTCTTAAATCTCCTTTTCCGATCACATCTAAGAGGCAGCAGAATCTGACTTTCCTCTGTGTGTTTCTTATTCCCTCCGATGCTGAAGCTAAAGTGATCCTGTCTCAGACACTCTGGCATGTCAAGAGGTCACAACAACACTCCAAGACAGCACAAAGCACAACAAGCAGGCAGGAAGGCAATGATATGACCAGAAGGGGCTGTGAGTACATGTGGGAGCTGTGTCTCCCTGACCTTGCTCGGGGCATTGCCTAGAAAACGCTCCGAGGGCTCACGACTGGAGCAAGAGAATATGCAGGTGTGTGAGGGAAGATCTCTGCCATCTCACTACCCTCTCTCTACTCTCCTCTCTGCTGCTCCTGCCTGCAAGGGGAGAGAGATAAATTAGCAGGATGAATTTAGATTAATGCACAAGGACAGGAGAGAGACATTTACTGATATTGTCAGCAGAGGAAATATTTAAATTTAGCTTTTCCTTAATGGAGAAATGCAACATTTCCTCTGTTAGCAGAAAGCTCCCTGGACATATCTAGTAGGGAAAAAGACTAGTCAGCAGCCAGCCTCGGAAGCAGCAAGATGAGTTTAGTTACCAGAGAGCAAATGGTGAGGCACATTTAGTACGTCTATTGCACAGTGGGCTCCGAGGTGACAGATGGTCAGATTAAAGCAGAGTTGGGTGCTGAGGGAGGGAAACACACCCGGGTTTCCTTCAAGGGTATCCATGTTTGAGCAGCTGGGACAGCCTGCTCCTTGGAGGAACAGCTGATCAGTCTGTCACTGCCATGCCCTCCATGCTGCTCTCGGGCACTGCTCATTTTGCTGGAACACCATTAAATGGGATAATACCAGGATGAGCGGTTATCTTCCGCTAGCAAACAAGGATCAGGGACTCTTTTCCACACATAGTTAACACATCCCCTTCTCTACACAAATCCAGAACACACTCCGATATGAAACACACACTTCAGCAGCTGCAGAGCTCCCTGGCATTCAGCAGGGTTGTATTTGGCACATCCTTTCCAACATTCCCCTCTTTTCCCGGTCAGTCAGCAGGTGACCACGGCTTGGTTCAGGTATCAGATAAAAACATTCCAGCCTGAAATAACTCCCTGATCTTCACACAGCACCTGACAAGCACTCTCAGGACAGCGATACGGGCAGGAAAATGCTGGCTAAGAACACTGAACACAAATCCTGCCTTGGTGGAATGGGCCAATGGACCTGTAGCCACATGGAGCACTGAGGAATTCATGGATCTCCCTCCTAAATGCACCTGCTCACTGGAAAATTAGAGGATGAGCTAAATGTGAAATTTTCACGGCCTGATGCTCACAAGAGCAAGAATAAATAAGTTGATGAACCAGTTGTTTGTGGTGGGTGAGTAGCAGAGCAGAAATAAATCTCAATCTCTCCAGTACATGAGTATTTTTGGGTTGTTTTCAGGTGTCCATTGGTTTAGCGCAATGTTTAGTGCCACTGAACTCCTGCTTTGCTGTAGAGAATGATGAAGGAATTGCATATGGGCAAGAAAGGAACTACCAGAACCCAGGGGAAAATTTCAGAGCAGGAGAAGTTACAGTCAAGACCCAATTTTGGGCTTCCTGGGTCAGGCTGTTCTGCACAGCTTGATGCATCCACTTCCTACTTCTGTGATACCAAGAGGAGACATCAGGACCAGGCCAGTTTCAGCCCCAATTTCCAAACCTAAGAGTTAGATGACTTCACTAAATACCCTATATACAGATCTGAGATAAGTTCTTAGATCTTCTGAGACCCCCTCCATCAGCCCCTACATCACGTTTGTTTCACTGTGATTTTAAGTCCACAGAGGAAGAGTCCTCAGTCAGCACTCTGGAAGTGCTGAGCTCTTCCCTCTCATGTTTTACCTGCTTTGGGATTTGGTTTTAACTCCAGGCTTTCTTGATCCGTTGCATCCAAAATCTTGTATTTGCTTTTTCTTTTGGATTTTCCTTTCCGTCTAAAGGGGAGGAAAAGGAATTAAGAGACAGTCCATTTCCAAAAGAGCCAGAAGAAAAACAACTCTGATCTTCAAAGCTAAAGCACTTGCTATTTAGGATTATGTTCATATTACAAAGTGAAACATTAAAACGCTGCTAAGTTGCACATTTATAGGTTAATCCAAATTTTGCTTCTTAACATAACCCAGAGTTCTGTGACTTCAACATTTCACTTGAAACACTTAAGTGAGAAAACCCAACACGCCAGGGCTCAGCAGATGACCTGCTGGGACGATGGGTTCGAATCTTTAACCTCCTACTGCAGATACTTGGCTGTGAAGCCTGGATACAGTGGGGGTTGTGGTCTCAGTCCCACCTCTTGCAGCAGCAGACGACCATCCATGACAAGAATCCGAGGGCAACCACGATGACAAAAGATGCAATGATCACGTACAGCACACTCCACTCTGCAAGCAAAACCCCAGAGATAAACACATTTTGACACCTCATACAGTCGACAGCGCACGTTTTAGGGGACTATTCTTGGGAAAGAAAAGGCAAGGCCTGGCCCTTTGCAGAATTAGGGCTGGCATTCCCCACTGGCAGCACCACCAGATCCCCTTGGGAAGCTCGAGATCCAGTGTGTGGACTCGCTGGGCAGTTTTCACTGTGTGCTGGTTTATAAAATTTGCTTTCCTGTGGCAGGAAGGCCTCTGTACGGACACGACAGAAGAGAGCTGTGATTTATACACCCAGAATGGACTCAACTCTTACTTAGTGAGCGTTCACTGGGAGGGTCTGAAGGGGAGTCGCTCCCCTATCAAACATCACCTGCCCGGAAGGTGAGACAAGGGACTGTGTCTTTGTGCCAGCATCTCATCACAGCAACGGGGAGACAGCAGGTGCCTGGCACTGTGCCCACCCTGGGTTTCAAACACGGGTTTCTCTGCAAAAGTGCCCACCCCAGGGGGGTTCACGTACCACAGTTGCTTTCGCCGTCCCCCATCTGCACCCTGAGGAAGTTCTCCATCCAGAACGGGTCACACACACAGCGCTTGGTGAAGGAGTCACAGCGCCCGTGCTCCGAGCAGTTCAGCTGACAGGCTGGGGGCCAAAACCAGCAAGGTGAACTAAATGACTCACAGGTGAGGCAAAAATGGGACAAAATCGTTCAATACAGCCAACCCCTCCTGCAGGCTCTGACCTGAATGTGGCCCCTCTGTAGCTCATTCATAGCTCAGCCGTAACCAGAAGAGGTGAGAAGTGCAAACGTAAGCACCTGGGCCTCATGCCAAATAGAAACATCCCACTTCACCAGCAACATACATTTTGCCTAATAAATCCTCATTTTGATATACAAGTTATGGAATTTGTCTATTTGTCAAGTAAATGTTTTTAAACAAAGTTTTGATTTTCCAGTTCAAACCCTGCCTGTGAGACAGACGAGAAACAAAGAGGTCCTTTGGAGGGACCCAAACAGAACTGAAAAATGGCTTCTGAAAGCCACAAAATGGTAAGATCAGGAAGTAATGAAAATAATTACTTTACACCATTCTAGTTTCAAATCTCTAACTGATCAGCAAATGATCCTCACAGGATGGATCTCATAAAAGAAAAACAGTGTTAATGTAAAGTTGTAAAATAATGATAGAAGGGGAACATTTCCTGCAGACTGATGCTTGTGCTGCACAGGAAACGAGCGGGTTCACAGCTACCAAGATGTGCAGTTTATTGTTTTCGGGATGACACTCATTTTAGTGGCTGTAGTCCATTAACACTGTATTTTAATTTCATAAGTATCAATCTGCTTTTGGTTTTGTGAACTCTTATCTTCACGGCAACACTGCAAGTAATTATTTATAAGAAGTTGAACAGTGATTAGACAGAATTAATTGGTAAATAAGTGATTAGTGAATAGTCTAATAGACTTAATTTTCCGTTTCCTATTTATTAACATGAAAGCTCCTGCAGTGAGCGTAAGTGTGTGGGCACGTGGGTGTTTTTAGCACACTTATTCTGTCAGGCAGCTGAAAAGAAGGGAAAAGATGTTAAGTCTGTCCCAAGAGACTCTCACTTACTGACTGTATTAATCTCCAGTGCCCGGAAGATGAGGAAGTCCGACTGTTGTTTCCGCAGTTCGTTCTTCAGCGTCCAGGCCACCTCTCGTCCTTTGAATATCTGATGGGGAGGCTGGTTCTGGACAAAGAACACCATCTTCGTGCTGGAAGAAAGACAAGAATCTGCTGCTTCTCCAAACATCAGGTAGAGAGCCACACTCTCCCATCTGTCATTAGAGGGACTTACTCACAATCCCAAATTTATTTGAAGACTTCTGGCTCTGTTTGGAAGCAAAAAAATTTCTGCTGTAGGGCAGATCTGGCCCTACAGCAGAAAACCCTTCAGGATACCTGATCCGTTCATGTTTTCCAAGCTAGCACTGTTCCTGAGTTTGCACATCAAGCAGATCTTTGCGTGTTCACGCTAAGCACCAAATCCCCAAACTTTAAGGTCCTGCTGTCTTCATAGTCTCCTCTCTTCCTCCCTGTGGGATCCTCAGACTTTACTACACCTGGAACTTGGGGGTCCATTTACCTGCTCAGCACAGAGCTCCAGCATCAGACAGTGGAAGTTTACAGTCTTTTGCAGAGTTCAGTTGGAACGCACCAAGTGCTATAGCCAGAGAACAGCCCAGGTGTGAAGGATTCTGTATTCTGCAGCTTTTACTGCATTCACTTTATGATAGAAGAACTTGTTCCTCATGGCTTGCTCACCTTGCAGGGCCCTGGGGATCCTTCAGACTCACAAGAGGATGCATGAATGTTTGGGATTTATCATCACTAGTGAATTTATGAATCAATGGGATATTAGTGAAACCCTCAGAGTATGTGAGAAAGAACAAACCAGCAGTCAGAGGGAAAAGCTCTTTTTCAAACAGCACAAGTTACTTTGATAGTGGAGGCAAAAATGGGATCTTAAAGCCATCTGTCAGGAAACAATCTCTGCTCCTTTATAACACTTCCCACTCTTTTGTCTGCTTGAACATACAAACAGATGAAGCATTAATGCAAGCAAGAATCCCTTACTCGCCTTACTCGGGGCGACTGGCTTGCTCATGGCAGAGACAGAGAGCTAGTGTTACAAGAGAAAGCGCTGGCTCCTCTGTTCTCAGCTCTCCAGGTTTGCATGGACAGTGAATTCTGATTTTCCTGCTACAGCAGGCCACGTGGACATGAAGGAATCGATACATCACAGCACTCAGGGAAGTGTAAAGTAACAGCAGATTTATTGCTGACTGGCTGCAGGACTTTAAGCATGTCCCTTAAATCTTCTTCAGTGCTTTAGGTACTTTGAAACTACTCCCCTTTTAACAAAAACTAAGTGCAATATTGCACTTATTCCATAACAGATTGCCACTCATGGCTTGTTGCCACTCTCCAGGCAGGCAACGCCACCCTGACCTACAGCCCTGCTCAGCAGCCAACTTCCACATGGTGAGGAGAAATGCAGTTTTCTGTACACCAACTAGCAATCAAAATTAAGCTTTTCGATCTCTTCAAGCAGAAATCACATTGGCCTTCAACATTTTTTGTACATTAAGCTGAAGCAGTTGTGTAGGCAATAAAGCCCTACAGCAGAACTAATGGAAGGTGTCCCTGCCTGTGGCTGTGTGCTTGGAACTGGATGATCCTTAAGGTCCCTTCCAACCCAAACCAGTCAGTGATTCTATGAACTGCCATTTTGGCATGAAGGTGAGGAGGATTGTTGCACACCACCTCCGGTGTGTCATAAGTGTTTCACCAAACTCCTGCACCAAGCCCCGTTATTTCTCCAGTTACAAATCACAGCTGCAGAACATCCCTTCAGTCAGTCTCCACAATTTTTAAAAAACAAATCAGATTTGTTCTTATTTTACAGGTTTGAGGTAAAAAGACATTAGCAGCAGCAGTTTTCAAGGACAATGCACCATCTCCAGAGGGGAAAGATACTCAAGACCTGCTTGGCAACTCCGATCGAAGCAGGAATATCAATGTTAAGCAAAAACTCCGCGCGTTCCAATGGTCCTATCTGCTTTCCAAGAAAAAAGAGGCCTTGATTTTCCAAACCCTCAAGCAATTCCCCCCGTGTACCCTCCCAGATGAATCCCACCTTTGTTCAGTGTACGGCTGGATCTTTTGCACGGTGATGTCCGAGTCGAGGACCCCCAGCAGCACCCCTATCTGCCGGATGAACATCCCCTTCTGCCGCTCCGTCAGCTGGCTCACATTCACGTCCAGAATTATCTCCACCAGGTTATTTTTCCTAGGATCTAGGGAGAATGTAGATAGTACAGATCTTTATAGAGTTTCTATTTAGCAGCCTGGGTACAAGGCAGGTTTTTAGCATCTCTCCAGGATGTTTCTGATTTGAACACAGAACCAGAGAATGGCACTGTAGGAAGGGACACAAGTATGACTTTCACAGGTAACAGAAGCAGTGAGAGTCAGCCCTCAAAAACCACAGGAAAACACAACCACATCCCCCACAACTTTTGACGTTTACAGTTCTAAACTGGACTAGATGACACATTTTAATCCCAGTATACTGTATCCAGAGGGCTGTAGGCAAATGTGGTACAGCACAAAACCCAGACTCACCAGGTTTGACCTCCACCGTGGTCCTTTCCACGTCACTCTCTCCTTTGGCATCTGTTACTCTGAGGTGAAATGTGTAGGTCCCTTCTACCAGATTGGACAGGAGGAGGACAGGATGATGGTCTGAATTATTTAAGACTTCCTGGAAGGCAGACCAAAGTAAATAGGGGGAAACAAAGGATCAAAGTAGCACAATGTATCATCATATTTCAGGATCTGACAAAGTAACAGCCCAACAATGAGCTTTGTATTTCCTCAGGAGCTGTCAACACTATCTTGCACTGATTTTTGTGATGCTTTACAAAAGAAAGCTCACCCCAGCTGCAGGGCTCCCCTCGTCCCGGGTCCACAAGTAGCTGACAATCCCCTTATCATCAGAGGACTTCGATCCGTCCAACTCCGCTGTGTTTGTGGGCAAGGTGATGACAACGTTACCAGCAATCTTTGCAACAGGCGGCTTGTTTATCTCTAAATAAACAGAGAGGAAGCACTTGGAGAAAGATCTTGTAATGCCCAATCAAAAATTACTGCATTAGACCTCCAGTGTACTCCAGAAATCCCTGTCTAACCCCAGGGAAGAGAAGGGAAATACTGCAGGATTACGCTGAAGATACTGTTCTTCCAGAAAAGGGCAAATCGCGAGGCCCGCAATGTGCTCTCCACATTGTATTCCTCCACGCCTTACTTTTATTATGTCTCTGAACACAGGTTTTGCTGAACTGCTCAGAGATAACCTGTGACTTGAGCAGCCCTGCTCATGGCTGGACGTACCTTCCTTGACGATGACGTTGACGGAGCTTTGGCTCTGCAGGTTCCTCTCATCTTTCACTGTCAGAGTGAACTCGTATGTCCCAACCTGGAGGCCTGTGACAGTGGCAATGCTGCTGTTGGCATTCTCCAGCTTCACGCCATCTGGACCCCTAACCAAAGCACAAGGGGTTTGTTCAGTTTTTAACCTTGTTCAGGGGTTTTGATCAGTTTAAACTTTGCATAGAGCACTGGAGGCAGCCTCGCTCCAACCAGGAGCCTGGAAATAAAGAGTCCTTGACAAAAAGCAAAATTATGTTCTCCAGTTACAGCAAGATAATCTAGAGGGTAAGTGCAGCATCCAGAACAAAAAGCATAATTTCTGGCAGTTTAATGTTTTGGTTAATTTTAAACCAGAGGAACACTGATAACGGCATTTAGGTGGTGTTTACAAATAGGGTTCTTTCAGCAAACTGGCTTGTGAACTGCACAATGAGCCACTTTGTAAAAGAAAGGTGCAAAGCAAAAATAGTCCTTCATTTCTAGGGCTTCGCACAGACTGCATTAGCAAACAGAAAAAGCTCCTGCAAGTTGCTCGTAGGCTTTTTCCCGAATTCCCTAAAGCATTTCAGGGAGTTTAGAGTTGGAAGACAACTCTGCTTCATTTAAACAAACTGCAAAAGTATCGAGTTAGGAGGCCCTGCTGTTGTTTGATTACAAGGGTCAGTCTCTCCATGAGACCAAGACCGAGCTCCACTGCTGTCAGTGGAAACACCGCTGAGCCACACCACGCTCAGAGTGGGAGTCAGGCCTAGAGACGAAGGCAAAGCTATTTCTCATGCTCAAACAAAACTCCATCTCTCTCCAATCAAACATAAATCCTTGTCTTATTCAGGTCATTGGTAAAGCTTCTCAGGCCCAATGTGACCATGACTGAACACAAGGGAGGTGTGGGGGTGTGACTTGCTTAAAATGAAAGATTTGGATACACAAGAGCGTGGAAGGTGATACACACCGTGTTTTTTCCCAAAGAAAGAAGACTATCTTCTGGTCATCCGAGCTCTTGCTGCCATCTAGAGTGGTGCTGTCCACAGGAAGAGTCAATTCTTTATCTGGACCAGCATCTGCCTTTGGGGGCTTGTTGTTCTCTGGAAAAGAATGTAGAACTTCGCATACACATGCCACAAAGGTGGAGCTTGAAACCGCACCATTAAGATTTTCTCCATGATCCCTAGTATATCCCTTGCCCACTACCTTGCACTCAGATAAAGTGAGGTTAAAAGCAGTTAAGAATTCCAACGAGCATTTCATTTGCACATCTGCAATAAAATGAGACGGAAAACCAGGAGTTCTGATTTTTGCTCTCATTCCCTAAGCACTGCTCCACTTTTCCTGCCCCTGTCCCAGGACCCAGCACTGTGGGCAGACACAGTTGTTTGGAAATACGATCCTGCCTTTATTGTAGGAAAACATCAATTAGGTTACATTGTGTAAAATAAGAGAACGGCCTAGAAAGGCAATATTCCTACAAGCTTTCTTTTGCTCATTTATCAGCAATATACCAGCCCAGAAGGGTCGTGAATCAGAGCAGCTTTTCTGAAAGTCACCATAAGATCTAGAGGTTGCTGACAGATTGCTGCTCACCTCCAACCCCTGGAAGGGAAGCAGCAACAGCAGGTAAAGGCAGCTTACCTGGCTGGACTATCACAGTGACCTCTGCAGTGGACTGGTGCCCAGCAGAATCAGTCACTATGAGCTGGTAGGTGTAATCACCTTCCTGCATTGCAGAGAGCTGCAAGACTGGTGTCCTCACGCCCTGTGAGAAAAGATATTCATGGATTAAAAACAATCCTCATGCAGATGATGATAGACCAGAAGACTGATTCTAAAGTAACTACTACCAGCACATTCTAGGGGGTTATTACCAACTCCTGCTATGGGAGCAGGAGTCTGTGCCACTTCAGCATGCAAAGCTCTTACAGCTGAATTTAGGCACGCTACAAGGACATCGTTGTGGGACATTACAAGAGTAATGCCATACAAGCAGACCTTTTGGGATTCAGTAGCTCCCAACTCCAGCAAAACCTCTGAGGAGCGCTGTGCAAATCCCACACATTGTGAACCTGATTCATGGACTTTCTTATTCTATAAATTTGACAGTAGTAATAATCTTTAAAAGACAAACGATGACACAGAAACAAGTTCCAACATTTACTGTTTAGGACTGAGGAGAGTCTGGCCAGTATCAGCAAAATGTAGACTCCAAGATTCGACTCAGAGGTTCCTACCTCTGTCAATCTCCCTTCCTCAGCAGGATTTAAAACTGCATTGCTCAAGAAAGGAACAGGATGCCAGTGGCGAGGCTGGTGCACCAGCTCAGCCACTAAACCAATACCAGCTTCACGTGCATTTAATTTTAAGCACACACTTGATCCTCACAGGTTTGCTCTGTACGATTCTAAGAGAGATTTGCTAACAGTCCATTAAAACTGGTTTGATTATAGATAAAAACCCAGCTAGTGAGCAATCCAGGTGGAACACTGGAGACCTGCACTGACCTGCATCTCCATCACCTTCCCTTTGCTGTTGGGGCTGAGCAGCCACTCATAGCTGACAATGCTGTGGTCGTCCGTACTCTGGTTGCCGTAGAGTGTGATGGAGTTCTGGGGCAGGGTGATCACCTGGTTTGGGCCAGCATTGGCCACTGGAGGATAATCCACTGCCTTTTTCACAGTCAGGTTGGCAGTGGTGGAGTTGCTGGCACCATCCGAGTCCACGACTGTTAGACTGGAGAGGGAAAAAAGAAGTGAAAGCACCAAAGAGCGATGGTGATCAGAGCTGAATGCAGCCTTTTCTGAATAGAAACTTCCCCCAAATGTCCCATTATCAGCCTCAAAGTGAAGCAAGAAATTCAACAGTCACATCCATCTCCCACTTGAAATCTAACAACCAGTTCCAAGGTGAAACACAGAAGTACATTACTAACCCACAAGTGGCCTGGACACAGCACACCTCCTCAGGTAGGCTGGTACCACAAAAGACAACTGCTTTTTGCTAAACCTGGATCTGAATGTGGATCTGAGTAGTTCATATGCCAACTGCTTAACAAGAAAGCAGCATTCAGTTAGAGGTACTCCAGTTTGTTTTACTTTAAATAGATCTGCTGATGCAATGATGGACACCACACCAAAATACAGGCCAAAGAAAAAACATGGGACAAATACAAAAGTAAAATCAGCTACCACCTATTGCCCGGGTTGTGTGTCAAACCATTAGGCCTCATTCACTTATCTGGGACAAACACATTGCATTTAAAAACTGGATTTGAAGACTGCATTTCTTCCTAAGCTTTTACCCAAGGAGTTTAGATGTGACATTTCAAGAGACATTTTGTAGCACTGACAGACCATTTTCTCCCTTCAGCCATCCTCTTAACCAGGGCTACAAGTCAAGAATAAGAAGCAGCTGAACAGCTTATCTCTCCCGAAGTGCAAAGCTACAAAACTGAAAACTACTTGAAAGCTTAGGAGTGGAGAGAGAGAACATCACAAAATGGAGTTCTCTCCATGGTTTGTGTTGTTTTTTTTTTCAACCAGATTAACACTTCAGGAATCCCATACATTTCACTCTTAAGGGATGAGAACTGATGGACTCTCCCAGGTGTGACCTACCTGAATGTGTAATTCCCAGGTACCAGGTTGGTCAGTCTCAGTATGGCAGTATCACTGGAAACCTTCTCCTCTCGCAGGGGACCCTTCAGCTCTTCCCAGTGGTAACTGATAATTTTATCATCATCAGTGCTTTCTGTTTCAGCAATGGGGGAAAACACACATACAAGGAGTTGGAAAATGCTGCTTCACAGATTCCAGACGGTCAGTCCCTACTTCTGCCCTGGGCTTAGCAGGCAAAGGTATTTTTGGTCCAAGACCAGAGTCTCTGTTATGCCCAGACACCCAAACTGTAACAAATCAGTGCTAGCTGGGGCTAAGACAACCTGAATTTATTTAAAGGAACTCCTGAAAAGCTCTAGTGCAGGCCAGGGTCACTGAAGGTGGTTACACGTTCGAAGTTTAACAAAGAGCCCAGTATTTTTGACTGACAGTAATTATTTTTTGATTCTAAGCAGCAACCTCCAGAGCTTTTCCTTTTTTAGGAGATTGGCTCAGGCCAGTGCCCTTCTGTAGGAACATAGAGAGGTGCTGTTGTGTGTGTTCCCCTCTCCTGGCCAGAAAGGCTAATTCTTTTCACTGAATTGTGTTTGACAGCGTCATTGTTTCTCTTAAACTTTATGCAAAGGGCCAGCCCAGGACCAAACACAAACCAGCCCTGCTGGATGCTGCACTTAAACCTGCAGGTACTCACGGCTGCCGTCGATAAGAGTGGAAATGGTTGGCAGGGAGATTTCCTGGAAGGGTGGGGACACGACAGCAACAGGAGGCTGATTCACCCGGGGCTCTGCAACAACAACCCAGCTGTTACCATGACACTACAGGCAGACCATGACAGAAAGCCCCAGCCAAGGAACTGCAAAACTATCAGCAGCAGTGATTTGTGTTTGCAGCACGTTCTACTACTCGATTGAGGAATCGAGGCTACCAAAAGGGGGTTCAAACAGTGTGGAGGTGAACTGCCAGCACACCACTGCTCTGGGGAAGGCTGCACTGCATCAGTTTTTCCCTACTGGGTCAAGCACCTGCAGCTTCTTGCCACAGCGTGGCCGCTGCTCTGAAAAGTGAAGGATTTTGTTGCATGCTGCCAGCTGCAAAGTCACTGCTTATAAGGAAATGATCAGCCACAGCACCCAGAAGACCAGCCACACACTCTTGCTAATTTAGGGAGTGCAAGAGCCCTTCTTTGCCCACAATGGTTGTACAAGAAGTCTTGCTGAAAACTGCAAAATGAAGGGATTTTATTGAAACCTGTGGTTGTCTCTCTACACGGGCCATCTAAAAAGTGAGGCAGTCAGCACAAGCTGCTATATCTCCACCAGCTCATCTGCAAACCACATTTTACAATAAGGAATGAGATTTGACTTAAACTACCTGTGGTTGGGAATGATATTCCTTACTGGACAAGGAAGAAAGGAACCTCCAAAGGAGCTTCAAAGCTCTGGCTTCTCTTCAGTTTTTGCTCCTGCTGCTATAAGCTTTTTGTCAGATTGCAGCTAGTTTTCATAGAAGCAGTGGCCTTTCAGGGTGAGGTGTTTGCCGAGCACTTCTCTATCAGGATTCCAGCTCTTTTATTGAGTGGTTGGCTTGATATAGTACAGCAAAAATAGCTGTGTATTAGCAATAGCTTCCTATCTCAGGAAATTATTTAATACATATATATATATATGTGTGTGTATATATATACACACACACCACAAGTTCACAGCACAATGAATTATCACCACACTAAACCAGGGTCTAGTCAAATAACCAAACCCCATGATACAGCTGCCTTGGCTTGTCAGAGACAGGTGAAGTCAAGGAAAGATCCAATCCCACCACTCACTTGGATTCACTGTTACATTCACATATCCCTCTCCGTGCGCGTTTTCCCCATCAACGATGACTTTGAACTCGTACAGGCCAACAGTAAGCTGGAAACAAACACAATGGATTATTTACCTACAGGTTGGTGGCACCTTGTCAGGACCTCTTGGAAGGTCAAGTTCCTGTGCTTTGGCACAGGAGCACCCAAGCAATTGTGCTTCAGCCTCTGCATACACAGCAAAGGATGGCCAAAATGGTATGACACGTATTTTAGTTTGCAATGGCTATGCAGAAACCAAAGACTCGTATTTCTCTCTGCCACAGGATTGTCAGTCAAGCTTTATTTCCCAGCAACAAAAGGCAAACAGAAGAGAGATAACAGAGATTAGTTCAGGTTGTCTGGCCACAGGAATCTGTACTAGCAGATTGCATTTGAGGTGAGAAAGGCTACATGTAAGAAGAAAATCTCTTCTTGCCTGTTTTTATAAATGAAAGTGTTTCTTCTCTTCCTTCTAGGTGACATGAGCCAGGCAGTCACCCCTTGACCATTCACTGTTGAGCCAAAATGAGAGGCTGAAGGACCAGGTGCTGGATAACAATCTTGATACCCAAAAGGCTGAAACCCTCGCAGAGACCTGCACACTCCTTTCAAAAGGCTTGGCTCTGCATGATATCCTTACTTAAGCCTGTAGATTTTCTTCTGAGTGCAGTAGAATCCAGAACGCTCAAAGGAATGTCCCAAGTACAGAACTGTATATTCACAGTACTTAGAGTCATTTCCTTGTTAAGAATCCCCATGTGCAGGAACTGGCAACCCTTTCCCTGTTAGAGCTTGTCTAAGAGCAGCAGCCAGGGACATGCCACGAGGTATTGCAGGGCTCTCGTTAATGGAAGCAGCAAGTCCCTCTTCCAGTGGGCAGCACAAGGCTCAGAGCTAACCAGACCACCACACTGTTCCAGGAATATTCCCACCCCTTGTTACTGTTAAACTGTGCCATTTGTGTGCCTTGTCACACTGCTTGTAGGCAGCTTGTACCTCCTGAAATCAATTGCTTCTTTCTCTCGTGCCAGATCAATCTCCTTTTTCTAAGAGCCTCAGAAGTGGGCTTGCAGTCAAATGTTGGCTGCCTGCCCATCATGCAATTTCCTATTCATCCTGAAATCCCATACAAGTCTTTCCTGGCTGCCGGGGTCCCCATCTTCTCCACTTGGCATTTAACACAACAGGATACGAAGCAGCCAAAGCTTTACCTTAGACAACTTCAGGGTCTGGGAGTGCTTCCCTGCCATTTCTCCGCTGTAGTCTTTTGGATGAGTAATCAATTCCCACTCATAGGAATATGTGGTTCCTTGAAAAAAAAAGAGAAAAGGTCCAGATGTTTGTTTTCAAAGCCTGTCTTTCTCCCATGCTAAAGAACTGCAAAGGTATTAAACATTTACAAGGCACATTCTGCTGCACTGTGGAAAAATGAGACAGCTTGGGCTGCGGCTTTTTGGGAATATACCCAGGAAAAGAGACAATCTGTGCTTCTAAACTCATTTAGTCTGAAATCAAAACCCATCGTTCAGCCTCTAAGGCAATAAAGAGCTTTGGAACAATCACAGCTCCAGGATAATAAGAGAGAAAAGCCTTATCACATCCTCAGATCCTGCAGACACAGGAATGCCAATTTTTGAACAGGAATGAATCAATGCCTGCTGCTGCACAACACAGAACACACCTGCCTCTGCAGCTCCCACTGCCACAGTGGACAGAGTTAAGATAAGAACTTTAAAAATACCTGCCAACAATTTGCATGATGAAGTGAGGAGTGTATAGAACGTGTTCCTCAGCAGGCAAATACCCCAATTCAGACTTCAATCACTTGCTAATACAGCTCAGTTCCTATCAGCAAGTATCAAGAATAGATGCTGGAAATCCACTTCTTCCTCACACACCACCCTGAGAATGTGCCATCTTCCAAATCCACTGGCTTTGCAGCACTTTCCATTTTTTTGCGTCTCACTATTTTCCCTAAGAGGCAGCACGAGGTAATAGCTGAGTATGAAAAATTTCCACAGGAAAGTGCTCTCTGACAAAAGACACTTTCAAGACTGCCCTTATTTCATGCCATACATAATGACTGTTTGCCTTTTCACATCCCAAGCCTTTAGCAGAATTCCCAGGGAAGCCTTACGAGGTGGTGGTTCAGGAAGCACAAACGCATTCAGCTGAACTTCATTCTTTGGCAGGGTCACTTCGACGCTGTCTCCAGCAGAAACCACCAGCTCCTTCATAGCTGCAAGGGACAAACACAGAATTGGAAGAGGAACAGGAAAAAAAAAAATTATGTACAACATTCCACCTTGGTTTCAGTGTACGGAATAAACCCCAGCTACAAATGATGTATTTTGTAAACATCCTGTCCCTCAACAGACCTTTCAGGTTTTGCTCTCCTTGTTAATGCAAAAGCACTAATGGGGTTTACAAAATTTAGACAAGCCCAAAATTACTCAGGCACTTCTCTCTTTGCAGATACTGTGCTGAAATGTGGCCCTTGGGCCCTGCACAGGGGAGTCTCTTCACCCAGGTCCAGCAGGATGGGAAGGGTTTTACTTGACAGCTTTTTGGCAGAGAACTCGGCTGCAGGCTCATGGCACAGCAAGACAAACACTGCTACTTCCAAACTGCAATTCCAGAGCTTCACAAATATATAAAGAATCCACAGAATTTTTTGAAAAACTGCTTGAGGCTAAAAGAATTTTTTTAAACCTGCATAGCTGCCACACTGGGTATGGAAGCTCAAAATACAAACCTGGTCCTTTTATTTGTATTTTCTTTTCCACCCCCGCTCAAGAATTTTCTTGCCATTACATTTCAAATAAACCAACAGGTTGCTCTTAAAGACTGCAGGGTAACCTTGAAAAACTATGGCCAGGGACACATTTTTTTCTGCCTTTTATTAGCATTAAGATAACCAGAAAGTTGAACATATTTCTTAAGAACACCTCTCGGCCTCCTCATCCCCCTCTTCCCTTCCCATTTGCTTTATGTTTGTCTTTTTATTATTGGACCTGGGAATCATGCATAGAAAATAAGCTTTCTTTAGTTTGACCCTGTCAAAGACAATGTTTCAGAGGTATGCACAAAAACTCCAAGCTAAAAAAGATGGGAAAAAAAGACCTTAAACATTTAGCTGTTTTTCCACCTTTATTATCTATTATTTATCTATTTTCCAATTTTAATAGCTACTGGAATTAACCACCTTTTTCCCCCCCTCTCAAATACTCCATCAGTCTTTCACCTGCAAAGAGTTCCAAGGCAAAAAGCAATCCGATCTCATTAGGAAATAATAAAAACAAAACCCATACAAACAGACAAAAAACCTTGGGAAAACTTGGTAGCTTGGAAAAACTACTCTTTACATCATCTTTGCATTGGTTAGCAAAACCAGGAGGCCCTGGGTATGTTAGTCTTCCCAGACAAGTCAAGGAAGATGTTTAAAGTATATTTTCCAGTTTTAGCTGGGGTAAGCCCTTAAAAAAAACCCCCACATTAACTTGTCAGCACAAGCAGCCAATGAGCTTCCTGCCAAAAACATCTCTGGATGCAGTGCTTCCCTTACACTTCCCATTTGTTCCCTTGTAAGGGAAAGGAACCCTAAATTCAAAAGAAATTCGGCTGTGAGTACTTCAGCACGCTGGATTAACTGAATTCTGAGACACCACACAAGCAGTACACACCATTCCCTGTGCGTAGCCATCCCTGCAGGGAGAGCTGACAGCCTGGGTGAGGGAACAGAGCTGCCAAAGGGCATTTTGGCCGTTATGCATTTTCAACAGTCTGTTTTAGGAAATACCAGCGTGAACAGAAACATCACCATGCTGCAAAGCAAAGCGTGGGCTAAGAGCCAAGTACACTGTTCTCCACGGCTGAACTGTGCAGTGACACTTCAGGGACAGAAAATAATCAGTTACACCCACTTTTGAGCAGACATTAAGGTTTCTGCTCAATTTGATGGATAGCAGCGTGCCAAGGCTACTGGAAAAATGCTTCCCGGGACTCTGCCCCGCATCACGTCTCAGCCTTCACTTTGGGAATTAAGATATCCCCATTACTTTCCAGCTGTCCTCAGATGCAATGGTCACATGCAGATTTATGATGCCCAAGTCCCATTCCCAAGACCTCAGGAGTCACTAGGGTCCAACAGCACATGTGCTGACACAGAAACCTCGCCGTTTTCTCCAAGGTACCATAATAATCTCCTATTTTTCCACCCTGCGTGGCTTGAAAAAGCCTGAACAGGTGACATTTGCTGGAGCCCTGTGTGTCCTCACCTGGCGTGGTGGCAGCAGTGCTTGGGGCTGCAGCAGTGTTGGTCTGGGCTGTAGGAACGCTGCCATTTGTGGGAACTCCACTGGGCACAGAAGTCACCACCGGTGCCTTTGCTGTGCTTTTCACCGGCACGGGGCTGGCTGTGGGCAACGCCTTGGAGGAGTAAGGATGGGCATCATCGGGCTGCCCAGGCTTCTCAGTCTTCCCTGGAGCTGTCAAGCCCTGTGCCACAGGACTGGAGAACGTAGCCACCACTGATGGTTCTGGTGCAGATGTTCCTGTGTGGATCTGTAAAGGAAAAAGTTGTCTGAGTTTGACCTGAACACTGAATGTCAGTTTTAAGTTGTCCTTCTCCACAGTTAGGGAGGCTGAAAAATCCATGGTTTGTTTTCCCAGAAGCAGGGATTTTTTCTGCTTCCTCTTCTCTCTTCTGAAGTGTTGCTCCGTGTTCTTCCTCCACAGCAGACAGGCCATTTCTACCTGAGCCGAACACCAGTTAACACCAGATTTAGCTACAGCATTTAAGTACCGAGGCTGTTGATGTGCCAAATATAAGAGAAGACCCAGGTTCAAAACTGCAGTGAGTGGAGCTAAACAAACAGAAAGGTGGGATAAGACAGACCCTAAAAACAGGGACGACAAACTGGGGCTCATTTACTTTGGCTGTGATTTCCTTTTCCTGAAGCCGTGCAGTTGGCCAGCACGAAGCAGCAAGATTGCAGTGGCATTTTTATGTAATAACTGAATTGTTGCAGCAAGAGGAAATTTACTGTGGAACCACTCTTCAAAGCAAGGTGAGCTGACACACACAGCTCCCTGCGTGCCTGCCCCAGGAGATGCTGCTGGGGCAGGGAGCAGAGCTGGAGGGCACAAAGTTTGCTCACATCCACACGGGATGAGCCACTTGATTGAAAATAATCAGAGTGGTAGGAACAATTTCCTTTCTTTCATCAGAAAATTCCTTTTACCTAGCCCCATTCCAGTTCCTAGCCTGCCAGGCCATACTCCTGACAATTTACCCTCCACGATGAAGTCCATGTGTGTAGCACACTTTTTTTTTTTAAACTCTATTTTGAGAACATCTGCTAAATATTTTAAATGAAGCAATTTACCATCTTTGACTCGGAAAGTGCTTTGGAGCTGAATTCCCCACCACTACTCCCCATTAGAGGAATTATTAAAAGCTCATATTGGAGGAAATATACTCAAGCTTTTAGACCATGCTGTTGGCATTCAGTCCAGGAAACAGGAACTGGGAAAACACTCCAGACCATGGTGGGCAACATCCTTGTCAGTAAATGGGCTGGGCTTTAGAAAACACTAAATGTTGGTTGTGAAAAAAAAAGCTGTGCTGCCCACACTGAACAACCAGCCAAGCCAGCAGCAGCAGTGAAGGCACTGAAGGCTTCTCTGCAAGGTTTTTCTTTCGGCCTTGGGCAAATCATTTCCTCTCACCAGATCTCAGCTCACTTTTGCTCACAGAATGTAAAACAATTGTTTGGTTAATATCTGAGCTTTATGGACCACAGAATCAAACACTATTTGTCAGCGTTACAGACATAAGCTGTCTTCCTTTATTTGGTTACTTGCTAATGGGCTTACTTAAACAGAACTATGGATTCTTTGGAATCCACGCAGGAAAAATCCGGCATGCTGCTCTTCATCGGTGGCCTCAGGACAGCTGGATGTCCCAAGCTGTATCATCTTCCACCCACCGACAACTGCAAAGGGTACTGACTCCCTTTTCTCAAGATAAAGTTTGAAATGCTGGCAGGAGAAAGAGGGGAACAGCCAGGCAGGAACTCAAATGAGACAGACTCTTTGGGAAAGACACAGGAGCAAAATGTATCCATGACTTCCTACCACTATGGGAAACCACTTGATGCTTTTCAAGAATCAGCCCAGAAGGGTCACAAGAACGAGAGTCACAAACGACACACAGGAGATCCACATTCACCCGCTGGCCACAGCAGAGTCCCCACTTTGCTTGGTAATATTTCCAGTGAGCTGAATGCTTTCTTGACTCACTTTTAATTCCCAAAAAAAACCCACTTTACAGTTAAGAGAGATCCTCTTCCTTCCAAAAGTCTTCAGGATGAATTGACAGCCAAATGTCTGTGGAGAGCTTGAATTAGATAAGCTTTGCCTGGGGCCACATAACAGTCAAAAATCCCTCTAATGCTGGCAAGCTGAGACATTTCTTATCTTTGCTCCATAACTCTGAATTCTTTAAAGCAAAGAACAGATTATTTCATTCTTGGGGATAAATGACAAGGAGACTAGAAGTTTGCCAGCTGTCCTATCTTATTAGCTTAGAAAATAGAGAGAAGTGACACATTGGCCTGAGTCAACATAGGAGCCTCAGACAATTTTGATTTCGACCCCTAAATGCCTTTGGCCTGACACAAATAACCCGGTGTCCTTGTCTGAGAGTCCCACGTCTGTTAGAGGGACTAGAGCAGCCCTGTGCATCAGAATCCACACTGAGCTCAAGTCGCTTGAAAGAAAAATGTCTGGAATTTTCTTTAATTTTTTAATTTAAATAGGCCTGATCTGAATTTTAAAAATGGGCTCTCTTCAGCTTAGATGGTGTCCTTGGTGTCTGCAGTAAGTGCCACATCTGTGAAGACTCTTAAGACACTAAAATGTGGGTAATGTCACAAACTATTACAGAGTTAGTGCTGGTGGTAAAGAGAGACATTTCCTTGTTCCTTGTGGATGAAAAGCAACCCAGCACTTGCAGGAAGTGTGGCAGCAAGAGCCAAACAGTGGGCTTGACGTGAGGGCAGGAATGAGTTCTCTGGCTCTGTTGCAACACTCCTGCTCCAGCCTTTCCCAGTCTGCCTGCAGAGCTGCTGCAGTGCTGCAGCAGCCCTGCTCATCAGCAGTGCTGCACTTAAATGCTTCTCCTGACTGGCTATTAAATGCGTTGCTATATTTTAAAATTGACAAGGAATTCTACAACGAGACAGAAAAAACCTGGTGCCTGGAAAATGTCACTCACTTTAATGAAAAAGTACTAATCTCCCTTCCTTAGTTAAGGGCTGACGAGCAGGATGCACTGTGGTTTATCCTGGTTCCATAGCATGGATACAGTAAAACCAGAAATTAATGCTCACTGCACATTAGCAAATGCCATTGCAGATGGCTGTGGAGACACCAGAACTGCAAGAGGAAAATTAAAACCCACGGAGGCAATGTTTTCCCCAAACTGTCACTTTCCTTCTCTCTGAGCCTGCAAAAGCAAAGGAAAAGATCTGCCTTCCACACAGTCAATGTTGGGCAGCAGAGGAGAAAAAGCACTGTGATTTCAAATGTCCTTTCCTACTTCAGGTGTTTGATGCTCTTGGGTATGGAGACCCAGTACGATCCCGTACTGTCCCCATCTTCCAACCCTTCCTAGAGAACAGTATTAAACAAGCCCTGTGTTCCACGGATTGGGCCAAATGTAGCCCAGGTGAAACTCTACTGATTTCAGCATGTGTGTAACTTTATTTTGGTCCATAACCAACCCAACTTGGAATATCTCCCTCCTGGAAGGTCTGGCCATGTCCCAAGAACACAGCCTCCAATGCTGTATCCTTGGCTCACATTGAACTGCTCTTGGATTTGAAGTGCAAGGACAGCTGCAGAGCTGGCTTTGCATTTTGCAGGTAAAGTTGGACGATTCAATAATCCCAGAATTAGCCCAGGTGGATATTTTAATTCTTCCCTCTTCTCAAAAACTCCACCCTAAACCTCAAAAATGTGACTGCCAGGAATTCCATCATGGCACTGTATTTTAGTAAGAAGTTTTTATTTTGATGAACTTGCATTTCGTTAAGAGCCATGGAGTTTCTTATTAGCAAAAATCATCGAGGAGAGTAAAAACCTTTCCCCAGCACACATCCAGCAGTGCACATTCATGACAAAGGGAACACTTCCTAAAGATGAGAAATCCTGGATGTTCAGCAACATTCAGAAGCTGATTAAACAGTGTAATTTAATATTTCCAACTGGTTTACTAGACACACGCTGGACAGTAATAGCAGGATAACCTGGAAAGCGAACAAGCAGGGAGATGTAAAAGCTGTTCCCCAAGAGCAAGAGAAGACATTTAAGAGTGGCTGCAAAGACATCTCCTCACATGTGTGACAGCTGAGAGAATGGGGTCACCGAGCTCAGCTCAACTGCTAGGAGGAGGAAAGAACAGGGAGGGTGGAAATGCTGCAGCATTGCAGGGGAGAGAGAAAGCTGAGCTCGAGTCAGCCCCAAATGCTGGGGGGGTTCTGGAAAATCAAACATTTGTCAGGTTTTAGTGCCTGGTTTCACACACGTCACCCTGGCTGCCCGGGAGCTCTCGGCAGCGTCCCTTGGCTGCTCGCCACATCCTGCTCCAGGGTGGTGGCTCAGGCAGTCACAGCCCTACCTGCAACCAGGATTTGAACACACAAGGAGAAAAATTCAGTCATTTCCAGAACCAGAGGCACCAGTTTTGTACAGCGCCAAATCCCTGAAACATGGCAAAAGCTATTTCAGGAACAGTTTCGTGAAGCAGAATTATATTTCGCCATCACGAGTGCACAAGCATTTTTGAGATAAGGCTCAAAAAATTATTTGCAGATGTAAAAACACAAACATCACTTAACAATTCAAACGTGCCAAATTCTCTGTAACATCAAGATTTATTGGCTTAACACTGTATGTGTTTGGAGTAGAGACTAAACTGATTTCATTCACCCAGTGCCAAGGTAAGCTTTGGTGGATTTGAGAAACTGGAGCACTCTTCAAAAAGATAACATTTGGCACTAAGATGCCAACTCAAGCAAGCAGATTGACATCGAAGTGAGCTCTATGCGTGACTCTATGAAATAATGTATTTAACTGCCTTGATTCAGCATTTAAATGAAAACAGCTTATTTTATTGTGTGGCTCTAAAGAGGTACTTCTACAGGAAACAGTTTTCAACGCCCAGACAATTCCCACTGACATATCACCTTTCCTTCTCGTCTGGCAAGCACACTGTGTGATTATACACAGGATAAACAGTATCATGGACTCCATCCTGCCTCACCTTCCCACTTAAAGAGAGTTTATCACAGCCAAGAAAAGGGGGGAAAAACCTACCCCAAAACCCAAACAAAACCCCAAACTGCTGGCCTTGTCTTGTTGATAGGAGGCTGAAAACTGGTAACCTGAAAAGGTATCCCATCATGTGGGCAGTTCCAACTCAAAATCTACCTAAAGCAGACTGAGGAGGGGGACAGCCGTCCCAGACAGCCCCACTCCAGCCCCAGCAACCACTTACCTGGGGCAAGTCACTGTCAGCATCCCGTGACCTGTTCACATTATTGCTCTTAGGAGGAAGTGGGCTTCTGGGGTTCTGTTCTCTTGGATTCTGTCCATTTTTCAGCAAGTCTTGGTTTTGATTTTCTTTCTCAGGAGCAGCTCTGTCTGCCACTAAGTGCCTCAGGACCTGATCCTTCAAGCGCTCTGCTTCGCTTCGGCTGCTTCTGGAGCTCTCTGCCAGATCCCTTCTCAGGAGCTGCACCCTGTCACCACCTGCCGACCTCCACTTCTGGAAGGATCTTCGCAGTCTTTTTTTCCTCTGGACAGGGATGTCCCAGTCCAACCACTTGTGACTCCAAGTCTTCACGTCACCTTCCATATGAAAGTTTAACAAGTGCTCTGTGCTTTTTGATTTCTTTAAAAACACCAAAACAGAATCCGAAAAGCCAGTCTTGTTGGCCTGACACGTGCCAGGCACAGTGCAGTTCACCTGGATGCACATATTTTCCAAGAACCAAAAGGCATCACAGGTGGGGCGTTGGCAGCAAGCGGTCTGACAGGAGCTCAGAGTATGGAACCCTTCCAGAAGCTGCAAATGGTGACCTACCCACGATCTCAAACGGCCGCCAGGCAGGATCTTCCCCAGCTCGCATTTAGATCCGTTCCAGTTCGCATCTGGGAAAGAGGAGGGAAGACAAACAGACAATTCTCAATCCTTTAAAGCAGTGGATAATAGATTTCATCACTATTGTCAAGATGAATTTGGGGCACGGGAGTAACGCAGGAGAGAGGATACAGGAAAGTAAATCTGACTTCTCAGAATCTCTACCTGGCCTCAGTATCCAGTACTTACACAAGATTTTAAGGAACAATCTGCTCCTCCTACCTAAGCCACTACCACCCTTTCCAACAGGCATGGAGCTAAAGCCATCTACAGCAGCAGAGGTGAAGACAGAAATGTTCCTGTTTCAGAGGAGCCCATAATGCCCAGACTGAGCAGCGAGGCCAAGGTCATATAGCAAGTTCAGAACCAGAAACTGAATCCCAAAATCCCAAGTGCAGTTCCTTACTCTAACCCGTAATGGCCTTGCCTCTCTGCCCATAGTCTGCCTAGAAGGAAAACACTGCAAACAGTGACACTGGCTTGGTGCACAGCACAGAGGCATTTTTAACTCCTCCACGCTAATATTTGACATCAGTTGCTTATTCTGACTGAATTTGCTCCACTTGGGAAATTGTTAACAGCTTCTAGAAAAGGAGTCTGCAAGGCAAAGCGAGTCAACCCACCCTGCCATAGTGTTTTTCGTTAAAAACCCTTAAACATTTGACATAATTTCTGTTAAGAGTCAAGTCACTTCAGGTCTCAGCTCTGTGGTAAAGCAGCAACTGCTTTGCATTTGGATTTTTTTTTTTTCTTAGCATGAAAATTTTGAGTGCTTGCAGGGATCAATGGATTAAAGGCTTCCAAAATTCAGAGCTCTGCAGATTAAGGACTCCCTAAAAATAGCCTAATGACCTATGGGACTGTTACACTGTGCTGTGTTCAGCATCCAAGTGATAATAGGTCATTGGAAGATTACTTTACAAACAGTGTTGCTGGATTGGGAGTTGTGCAGCTGGAGAATATGCTCCAGATCTGGCTCCCTCCCTGTCAAAAATGGAGTTCTTGAACACAACACAAATGGGAAACATTTTTCTCCATTAAAATAAAGTCTGAATTTAAATTACAATATCCTGATCAAGAATGAACTCTCGATTAGTGACCAAGTCATGGGGAACAGAGCTCCCTGTGGATGTCTGAACCCACCGCTCTGCAGAAGGGGGAGAAGCTCCTCACTCGAGCAACGAAAACTGTAAAAGAAACTCTGCAAATGTTCAGCAGCAAGAGAAGATGACATCAGCACCTTTAAAACCCTCAGCATCCTTGTCACACCTCATCAATAGACGGCACTTCCTTGGAGAGAGAGAGCAGACAGGGAATCTGTGTGCCCAGGGCAACAGCCGACCTCGTCACACCCGAAATGCCAGGACAGGCAGTCCCTGACACCACTGTCACAGTTACAGGCAGGGACAAGCACCTGGCACCAACCTGATGGGTCTGGAATTAGAAGAGGGGATGGAGCGTGTGTACACACCAAACCCACGTGGATGCACACACACTCTCTCCAGACTTGAAAAAACAATAACAAATAGAAGAATTAACAGCACTCCTGTGAATTTCAACGGGATCTTATTCACTCAGACTTACGTTTTGCCTGTAAAACTCCCTTTCTGTTAAAGGTGAATCACTGTCCCTAATATATCCTGTGGATGAGGGAAATGTGCTGCTTCCCACATTCCTAAAATCCTTCCTCCTCCTCCTCCTCAACCACTGCTCATCCATCTCTCCTCATATGTCAGCCCTGGATCACACATACCACTCAAATTAAGGCCTGATATAGAAGCAGTGAAATTCAGCAGCACTTTCTAGTACCAGGCTCAGAACTGGGGCACATACGGAATGGGAGACATTTAGGAGAAAAATCTTCCCAGGGAAAGCATCCCTTGTGACAAATCACTACATAACACAAGTATTATATTTATTCGTCTCAAATGTAAAGCCTGACTCCCCAGAAGCATCTCCTCAGCGTGTCAGAGCCATGACTTAGCCCAGATGACACAACACTACCATGCTGAGAGCATTCTGCTTCTCTTTTAACACACTGCTAAAACGAGATTTGAATAATATTTTGGCCACGTTTCATTTCCAGAACTCTGCTAATGCCCACCTGGGACATGTTTATCTGAAATTAGCCAGTATGTTTTTCTGAATTGCTGTACACGGACAGCTTAAAACTCAGATAACTCTCAGGAATGACAGAAGTGAACGGGCAACTCCCAGCACACCAGCCTAGCATTCCAGATGTGAATTTTCCACAGAGACATACTGATTTCCACTTTTCACTTTCAGGTTCCATGGCCTTTGGTGGGCATCAAACATTCAGACAACTTCAAGTGCCCTGGGAGAAAAGAGTCTACAGTTGTATTTCATCTGTGGAAAGCAGGAACACTCCTGAGGATGAGTTCCCTCCTAAGCTCAGCACCACACAAGTCACAAGACACCTGCACAGTGGGTGTGCTTAGTCACTTTTCCATATTGTTTTTGTCACATCAATGGAGAAAACTGCTCTTCCCAGGAACTCAGGAGTTCCTGTCCCAGGGATGCAGCTCACAGTTTTGCTGAGCAGCAGGGGAACGGAACACACAGGAACAGCTTCTATTAATAACCTCGGGCTCACAGACTTGCCCAGGCAGTTAATCCTGCCTGATAGCAGATTAATGATTAAAGACTTGACTCTGTGGACTTTTTAAACCTGCCACACGTCAGTCAGTTATGTCAACACAGTCCCCCTTGCGTAACTCCACATGACCACGCTCATTTCTAGGCAGCCATAACTCCTCCTCAGCTTCACCAACTCCGCTGCCTGAGTGACACAAACAAGCCCAAAATAACAAAAACTCTGCAATGGAAAAAGTGTCCACATCAGGGTAACTATGTCCATATAATTATATTTATTTCTGCACAAGCAACAACCTTAATTTAACGGAATTTTCACGCATTGAATGGTTAGACTTGATGATCTCAGACCTGCACCATTCCAACCTCTATGATTCCTGGCTTTAACTGTTCCAAGCAGAGCGGCCCTTAAACACGCCAACACTGTCTAGAACACCCTCTAGGAGTCTCATAGGGGCTCTAACCCTGAACTTCCAAGAAACTATTAAAGCCAGGAAACGCACGCAGGAAGCCCAGCTGACAAGGAAACACGCACCATTCAAACACACAACCCTTTGCTAGGACCAGGAATACAAACATGTCTTTCCAGGGTCTAAATTAGCTGATTAAGGCCACACAGCTCATTAGCTTAATCAAATTTGCCACTGGGAACTGTCTAGGAAGGTTCAGTAACACAACAGGGATGCTGCAGCTGCCTGAAGAACATGTCCCCATAACTGGGAAACAAAGCAAACCAACCCCTTCCCAAACCAAACACCACACAATCCATTAGAGGAAAACTTCCATCCAAGCCACTAACTTGGTTATTTACTTGAGCAGGAGGTTGGTTACTCAAGTTTGAACAGGAAATAAAAAAAAACAAACATAGCCATTGCCTGTAGGCAAATAAAGACTTCTGACACACTGTTCTTGGGGAGAGTGTTCAACATCTTAGGGCTAAAAACATTCCTGCCTTTCCAAGTTGCTTTCCTTAAATTAAATTGTTTTCCAGATTATCACTTGTTCATCCTGTCAAAAATTAAGGTCAGAGAAAGCTCTCTCTGAGATACGAGCTTTTGAGAGCTCATTTAGTAACTGCTAAGGGTGGTGTTTTGTTTAGTTTAAAAAAACCAACGACTTTGGTTTGCTGGTTTAAAAAAATCAATTAAAAAGGAAACCAATAAAAAACAACCCTGCAATGTCTAGCAGCAAATCATTTCACTTTTCTTTCCGAGTATTTTAAACAAGTAAGAGGGATAAATACCATAAAAAAACCATACACACAGTCCCAGAGAGAACAGAAGAGTCACCTGCGGAGGAGCACAAGGCACACAGACAAGTGCACAGGTAGAACAGCTGCAGAACTCCCAGCTCCCTCGCAGCTTTTCCCAGGCAGTATCGTGACAGGAACTGGGCGCTGATGCTGGACTTGGCTTCCAACCTCTTCTCCATGGCCTTTGTGGGCAGCAGCGGGGTTCTAGAAACACGAAGGGTACGAAACACAAAACATCCCACGGTAATTGAAACGCTCCTGCACAGATCCAGTGAGAGCGCAAAGTGAACGGAGCACTTGTGGACAAAAAGGAATGCCTTATCTGCTGTGATTAGTCCAGCTGTTGCTAAGGAACTATCAATGCCTGATACAAAAATGAAATCTGTAGTGGCACAGCTCCCAGTGCTGAGTGCAGAGGGCCTGTTCCCTGTGGTTTTCTCCTCCAGACCCCATTTTTCATCTGATATCACAGTAGCTGTCCACTGGATTCCAAACAGGCATTTGGGAAATTTCAGTTTCAAGTATGCCTGAGGATGGGACACCCAGGCAGCAGCGCGAGCATAACACAGGCACTGACAACCCCTGCACATCTGCCCGGCGATGTCATCGCAGGCACGTCTGTGCTGGCTGGTGCCAGCCAGAAATAGAGAAACGAGAGCACAGCAACGCTGGGAAACTGGGAGCTAACGCCCTGGTTTGCTTCTTGTTTTGCTCCACAGGGCAGGGATCACCAAACTTCTCTGCCTTTCTAATGCCAAAGGCTATTTAATAGCCTCATATGCTAATTAAATGTAAATTATCTCTAGGCGATGCAGTAGGAGAACATTAATTATTTCACAGGTAATAAATAGTATCTATTTTAAGGGAGCAATGAAGCACCATTAGGCACTAAATGGCATTAAATCTGCCAGTTCTGAAGAATCCAAAGGGAACGCCGTTACAGGGAATGCTGTTACAGCCAGATCCACCAGCGCTCCTCAAGCACTCCGAGCTTGTTACACCTCGAGGAATTGCACTCAACCGTCCGCAACAGAGCAGGAACAGACACGGGAGGAAAACTTCACGGGGGGAGATGTAAACCCGCGCCCGCTCAGCCAACAGGTCCTTGAGGAAACTTTCCGCCGCCCCAGACCCCCGGCCTCGCACCTGCCCGGCCGGAGCCCCCCGGCACGGAGCCCCGGGGGCCGG